>PVLD010010729.1:0-69240 GCA_004027595.1 Dinomys branickii | reverse complement strand
CTGCGGGGTGGGGTTCTGAGCGGGATCCCGGAGCGCTGCCCGGTTTGGTGCAGTTTGTCACAGTAGCGTGTTCTCTGTCGGGTTCAGGAGCTGAAGCCGTTCTTCCCTCCACACTCGCTCTCTCGGCTGGTCGTCTTCTTCCCGGAAGTCCTTATTTCTGTCTTCATATTGTTATATTTCATTGTTTGGGTGGTAATCCCCTGGGAGGTTCTCTCTCTGCTGCCTACCCGGTCGCCATCTTCCCGGAAGTCTCCCCCTCATGCTGGTACTCTTCTTGTTACAATAACCAATGCCTGGGGGAGCCGTCTGTAAAGAGAGCCGTTTACTTTGGCCCCCAGTTTTAGTCCATGGCTGACTGATGCCATTGTTTGGCCTTATGGCAGCACATCATGGCGGAGCCTGAGATAAAGCAAAAGTGCTCAGTTCCTGGACAGGATGCACAGAAAGGTGGGGGGCACCGTCAGTGACCTAAAGGCCTCCCACTGGTCCAGTCTCCTAGTGGTTTCATCACCTCCCCAGAGCACCAAGTGAGGACCAGCACTTTACCACAGTCTCAGGAGGGTGCTTCAGAGCCAAGGGCAGCACCACCAAGCCTGAGTCTCAGGAGGCCTCTAGAAAGCAGGCAGATTTTCTCCAGCACTTTACCTGCTTCAACCATATCAGGACAACACCTCTCTTTGCGACTTCTGGATGCTGTTACCAGTCTCCCAAGACTGAGCGGGCAACCCGCCAGCCAAGGAGGGATTGCAGTGACACTGGGTCAGGTGTCCTTCTTCAGTGGTCATACGTCACATAGAAGATTGTTTTTCTCACTAGGAAAGTCGCCCTGGAGTGAAGCTGTGAGGACAGTGTCTCAGAGGTATGGGGTCCTACTCCCCTCCTTAGGCATAGGACCTGTTGTTGCCCAGGCTGCCGTCACTGTTGGGGCACTGCACATGAATGGCCAGCTTGGTCTGCTTTTCCTAACTCGAATGATGACCATTACACCACACTGTCATGTGGCTCATCTGTGAACCCAGAGCAATCAAGAAAATGCACAGACTTCACAGCCTTCCTCTGCATCTGGATCAGACAGGGCATTTCCACCAAGCATCAGCTTTGTTCTTTTCACTGAAACATGGAAAATGTCACCTGAAATGTGGACACAGGACAAGTGTACATATGCTGGTCTGTTCGGGTGTTAGTCCTTGGGATCATGTTAGCAGACATTTGCCAGAATGTCTGATTCTATTAGCAATCATAACCATTACCTAAATGCAGCAAGAGGGATATTTGTCAGAAAAAATGCTCGAGTTCTGGGTTCTAGTAGTCTTTGCCCTACAATAAGCATGTGCAACACTGTGTGGTAGGAAGGGAGGTGGAGGGATAGAGTGAGGCTGTATGGCAAGGTGCTCTCACAAAATGGTCTGAGCTTCACATAAGGGAAAATGCCTTTAGTTTGAGTGATATCTAAAAAAGACAAGTTTTAGAATACACACTGAAAGTTTATATGAAGAATTTTGCAATATTTTTGGACAGCAGGGCAGACTACACATCTGTTACAATATCCTCATTTTATGCTTATATGCAACACTTTTTGAGACAAGATTTCACAATGTAGCCTAAGCTGGCCTTGAACTCAGAATCCTCCTGCCTCAATCTTCTGAGTAACTGGGGTTGCAGTATATGCTACCATGCCTAGCCTATGTGCAACATTTTACTATATATTTGGAAGACCAGAGATTTAAGTTAGCATAGATTTAAGGTTCTCATTTTGCTGATAGTCTTGTCCCTACCATTCCTAGATAAAGGACATTTGGCAAAGTATTTAGTCTCTTGGGGCCTTAGCTACTTGTAAAATGGAAGTAATGTCCACCATACGCAGGTGTTGTGAGGATTAAGTCATGCCAGCTAAGTTCATAGAATGACTTCTATACATAGTATATGACTAATAAATGCTAAATATTTATTATCATCATAATCACTGCCCTTGTTTTTATAGCATATATTGGTAACAAAGCAATCTTCATTTAGTTCCTCACTCTAATTGTGCATTCTGAGTGGAATATTAAGAAGCATTAGGTAACACCACCTCACATAATGTTGAAGTTTCAGTTTTGTAACCTGCCATTGTTACTGAGTCACACACACACCATTCATGAATAATATTGTACGTTATGAAAAAGGTGTTGCTTCTTTCATTTATTCTTGCATTATCTATTTTCAATCATCCATGGTATTGCAAAATACTGTTCTTACTATAGTAATAACAACTGGGAACGTCTAGGATTTCAGTTCCTGGTGGCCAGACCTTCTGTGAAGTGTATATATGACCCATAAACCTTTTGGTCAATATTAATTCATTCTCACTGAGGCGGGGATCTCCTCTGCTGTCTTCAGACTTTGCATGCATAGCATGATACATGGTCAGCAAGAAATCCAAGAAGCTAAGTCATTGTTTTAGACTTTGTAGCAGGACAGTCCGGTTCCTTTCTTCAAGGTGTTGACTGAGAAATAAACTAAATTATAGTCTAAAATCTTGTGAGAATACTTCTGCTGGTGTCATGATATAGCTGCGTCCAAGTGATCTTTGTAAAAGGCTGATCTTTTCTCTGAGGTTGGCTCTTGGCTGTCTGAAGGCATTGGCTTGACAGTTGCTGGGGCAACTCTCCTTGGTATGGATATTACGAGCAGAGCACGGGAGCTGCTGGCTGGGTTGTGTTCCAGCTTCCTGTCAGTTTGATGCATGCTGGCAACTCTCTTCCTCTTTTAGGTGGATCAGAACAAATCAGTCTTCTCTCAGTATCTTTTGACAAGGGTGCAATTCAAAGAGCACGAGCCTGGTGATGAACGCGGAAGCTCCTGTCATGAAAGCTGTCAATCCCATGACTTGACAGCTTGCTTGTCAGAAGGACCAGGTTTTCATTCAGAATCTCAAGTCACACACTTGCTGCATTTACTCACTTCAGTAGCGACAGTGAAAGGCAATCCCATGGGTTTCTGAAGTAGGGAGACATTTTTATACACACATAAACACAGAGATAATTGATGCAGGGATAATAGCTGTAGGTCCCCAGAAACATGCTTTCGGAATCTTTAACATTTTAAAATAAAATCATGTTACGGAATTCTGATGGGATAATGAAAAAATGCTGATATAAGCAGAACACAGTTCTAAACCAAACTTGATTTATAGTTGATAATAGAAACCAATAAATGTACAGGAAAAGAGCGGTGCTGAGGAAGCAGTGCAGACTGTTTTACTTTTTATTTATCTTTACCCTAGGTATCTCATCCGATGGTGCTATTTTCAGAATAGCAGAGCAACTTACTGCAGAGCAACCCAGGGGAACCCAACACCAAACCTCCTCCATTGGCCAGGCATGGTGCCTCACGTCTCCACTCCCCGCCTTGCCGCCGTCGGCCTCCTCATCCTTGCCATGGGACGTAATTACTTGTCAGGATGTCCAGTTCCTGGCCTCCCCACATTTTCTAATGGGAGAGAATATCACTGCAGCCTCAGGAAAAATCAGCAAGAGCATTTGGGTGTTGAAACTTAATCTCTGGATTCATTTTGTTGACTAGAAGCTAAGTTCAGAATCACCCGGGAAACATTGAGAAAACATACACGCCTACCCTGTCCATCCCAAACCTCCCTGCTCCTACAGCCGGGTCCACACTGGGCATGTCAGAGGAGCGCTCCTGGAGGTTCTATGGTGGGGTCTGGGTCTCGAGCTCTGCTGCTTGTGAAGAGACAGACGCAGCAGTTTTGCTGGCATGTTCCTAATTAGGCTGTGGCCCTCCGCCACTTTTGAACTTGAGCATTTATTAAGCACAATAATAATTAAGTATGCATTTCTTAAAAGGATGTTGTACCAAACTGTGTCCCACAAAACCTACTAAATCTAAATAACCTTAAGAAATTATCTTAGAAAATAGCCAGCAAGAATTAAGACTGCCTACCATAGTTTTGCATGCTAAGAAATAAGAAAGCAAATCATCTGTGTTGTTAGTGTCAGGTGCTTCTCCTTTAAACTGCCTGTGTCAGACCAGGGATGACACTTCTGCTGCATATCTGGGAACAGAACAAGCATGCAATCCTCCCGGTTCAGAGAGATCCACACTTTCCAGGCTACTGAGAACTATTTCAAAGAATTTGGCAAGTTAAATACATCCTCGCCAGCCACATTATAGACTAAATTTTACACCAGAAGTGATGTCTTATCTTGCCTGCTTTTTTCTTATATACTCAAATCTCTTCCCGTGAGCGTGACCATTGAGAAAGCATGGCTGAACATCAGTGATCACACCGGCAAAACAGGCTCTGTCCAAACTTCACACAGAACAGTAGAGACCTCTCTCTCTCTCTCTCTCTCGCTCTCTCTCTCTCTCTCTCTGTCTGTCTCAAGGAGAGCCTCAGCTGGAGGCATCACAAGTCCATAAGGGCTCTCACAGCTCCCCTGAAATCATGCATGTACAACTTCTAGGAAAAAAATAAAACATGTCAATGAAGTGCAAAAACAAGGAATTTACATCACCATGTAGAATCGTGGGGGCAAAGGACAATACTTTCATAAAATGCAAGTACCCTCTTTTGGCTTTCTGTCTAAATCACTGCTTGATGACTGTGTTGTCCAGGCTGCACAAGCATAATGAAATAAGAGACAGAACTGAGCAGGGTCTTCCAAAGAGCTGGAGAAATCTGAACCTACTTTTGTTATCTGGCTGCACTAAGTTTTTTTATCCTCCTGCCTCCCCCAATTCGGGTGCCTGACATGCATGAGTAGCCCCTGGGATGCCTGTGTCAGGGTCCTGCGCACACACAGGTGAGTGGGTGTAAAGCTTTATGTAACCCTTTTTCTATAATGAACACAAGTCCCCTGGTTTGCACAGTCACTGGCCACTTTTACAATGGGATCTGACAACACAGGAAAGAGGCAGACGCAAACTCAGTTTCTCCCGCTGCACCCCCAGAGCACACTTCTGGTGCCAGGTGCGTATGTGGGTTTCCCTGTCCACTAAGCGAGAAAGCCGTTCCACCCCTGGGGTGTCCTTACATTCCGTTGAAATCTGACATTATCTCCCTGGAGAGACAATCAGATCCCACAGGGTGAGGACTGTGTCACCAAGAGCAACCCTCACCTTCAGATGCCAGTCTCAAGCCCTGACATACTTCTGACCGACAAGTTTTAAACTGGGGCTCAAAGAAGCCCTCCTGGCTTGATTAGTTTTGTAGAGCTGCTCCCAGAACCCAGGGAAGGACACTGGTTGGTTTATCATCAAGATAAACCAATAATACAGATGGAAAATGCATAAGGCCATGCATGACATGCAGGGTGAGGCCCTCTGAGCCTTCTGGTGCCCCCGCTTCTAGGTGCTTCCTTACATCCAACTATCCAGAAGCTCTGAAAACTGTGTCTTTTTTGAGGGCTTTATGGAAACTTCAGTACATAGGGATGATTGATTAGGTCATAGGCAGTTAGCGATCAATGCAGCCTTCAGCCCCTCTCCCTTACCTGAACACTGGGAAGTGGAGTTGTCAATCCCAACCCCCCAACCTTGGTCTTTTCAGCTCCATCCCAAAGCCTCCCGGGGGACACCAGAATTTAGTCAGCTTATTCACACATGCCCCCTGCACAGAGACAAGGAAGGGAGGAAGAGAATTACTTTGAATATCCTAGGGGCTTGCAGAGTTTCATGCGAGGAGGTGAATGGAAGCCCAAACATATTTCACAAGATTACATGTGGCATAGCTATACAGATCACCACAGAAATCACTAAAATCATATCTACAATTTTAAATAGAAACATCTTTCTGCCAAGTAGCAAATATTCACTGAGAACTTACTGTATATCAGACAGCAATCTAAATACCTAAATAGCAAAAACCTTTGCCATATAGCAAAACAAAGTTTCAGAAGCAAATCTTATATAATTAACTGAGAGTCACTTTCTGATTTAACAAAATACTTGCACTACAGGTTTTAATTCAGGTTGTGACCAATCTTTCTTCTCAATACGTGCGTAGCTGCTTTCATCTCACCTTAGTCAAAGCTAAGTACGGGGCAGTGCCCGCCAGTCCGCTCGGTCCCAGATGCCTAACCTGTCCTTGTTGGCATCACTGTTAGGGTTCAGCTCTACTGTTCATTTCTTGAGTTTCTCAGTTTTTCCAAAAACCATACCCTTAGCCAGCATTTCTGACTGCCTTTCATAATTCAGGCATAATAGAGCAGCCGTATCTTCTTTATCCTGACTTGGGAGGCACAGCGTGAGTCAGGGTTACAGTTAGCCCTCTGTATCCAACTTCAAATAGAAAATACTTTTGAAAAATACATATGCACACCACAAATACAGACTTTTATTTCCTGTCCTTTTTCCAAAATACTACAATGTAACAAGTATTTTTATAGTGCTTACACAGTATTAGGTACTATAAGTCACATAGAAGTGATTTAAAGTCTACAGGAGAATGTGGATAGGTTATATGAAAACAATATGCCGTTTTATATTAGGAACCAGAGCACCATAGACTTTGATACCCTTGAGATTCCTGGCGTCAATTTTCCATGGACACTGAGTGATGTCTATATATTATCTGCCTTAGAAAAAGTACTGGTGGCCTTTACTACAAAAAATCAGAGGCATGTAAGTGATTACATCACATACATTTGGTAAATAAAACATACAGTTGGCCATGAAAGCCATGTGGGAGCCAGTAGGAGCCCATGCTGGGGTTGGAACAATAAAATTCATTCACAACAATGACTCCCTGATATCTGAGTACCTGCATAGCATCCTTGGAGGGAACCACCAAATTTACTGATTCATTCAGTCCTGTACATGACCTGTGGGTCACTTGTATTTACTATTGTTTTAGGCTACTGTGATGGTTTCAAAACATATGTCACACTGACCAAAGTTTTAATGAAACACTCATTTATGAAACATGAAAATATGATGGAGAACAGGAAAGAGTGGGGAGGCACTCCAGGCCCAGCTGCTGCACCCATAGACCTGCGGAGCTCATGGACAAGAGGAGCCAGGAAACCTCAGCAAGGACGCTACCGCCCTAGAAGAAGGACACAGGAGTATGCACAGAAGGAGCTGACCAGGTGGGGGGGGGGGTTCAGGAACAATCACCCCACTCATCCCTCCAGGCACATGGGGCACCAGAAGACATGGCTGCCCATGGAGGTGCTCCATAAAGCAGTGCATATGGGCACAGACACACTGGGAACAGAGAGGGAATCAAGTGGCCAAGGCAGACAGGCCAGTATAATTAGCCACTTTTCTTTGTCAACATCCAATATTTCTGAAAAATAAGTGGTCAGACCCTGGGAAATCACCAAGTCCCATGAGCCACCAGGTCTTCACGGAAAGACGTCAACTCAGTCATGCTCAAGTGAAACCTAGAATGAATGCCTTGAGCAGTAGAAAGAATGTCCTTATCTGCATGTGGTTTCAGTGACATGTGGAGACTCAAATAGATGGTTGATATCACCATGCTGTGTCGTTGGGTGGAAGCATTTCTCCCATGGCCACCAGATCTCTAAAGCTAGGAAGCCCAAGAAAACAGAAATAGAGCATCGATTTCTGAAGTGAGTACTGGGGCAAAATGACACTTCCTCTGTATTTCTCTGTGGTTATTTGCCTCATAAGCAGGTAAAAAAAAATAAGATAAAATGATGGGTACCTAGAGACATGCCAGAATAACTAGGTTATAGTCTTTACAATAAATAAAGCAATGAGAGAATTTTCTGTCAGTTGCTGATTTTTTAACAAAAAGAATTCCAACCTTGACCTCTCTAACTGAAGACATTGGTAGATATGTCATGCCTTTGTGGGTGTGGTGCTATGTGAGAAAACTGCACTTCATCCGTCATAAACAGGTTAAGTGCAAACTCAGTAACCTTGAGTGTTTTGTAGGAGTTTTTCTCATCTAAATGCCTGTTGTGATTTGACTTGCTGGGTCTTCTGA
This sequence comes from Dinomys branickii, assembly GCA_004027595.1. Taxonomy (NCBI): domain Eukaryota; kingdom Metazoa; phylum Chordata; class Mammalia; order Rodentia; family Dinomyidae; genus Dinomys; species Dinomys branickii. The sequence continues at coordinate 61,283 of PVLD010010729.1, read as the reverse complement.
CGCCTGACTCTACTGGACTTGTTTCTTGCGGGAACCTTTTGTTTTCTTTTCCAAAGCTTTTGTCTTCTGTTCTTCCTTTCACTTATTCCTGTACACCTCTGTGATATGTCAGTTCCCTGGACTTTTCTACCATTTATGTCCCAGCCTGAGATTTGCATGTGTCTACAAAAGTCATTTGCTACATTTAACTTTTAGGATCTAGTTAGTTACTGTGATGATATCATAATGCATCAGTGTGACGTTTTATGGATTACTAGATGGTCAAAGTCTCTCTAAACAATCCACTAAAGACAAGAGAGCAATCATAGCTTGGAGTTAGGACACAAAGGGCATACTGTTGTTCCTGCCACAAGGCAAACAGCATTACACAATTACCTTCACTAACAAGATTTAGAAAAAAATCGTAGGTCAATAGCTGCATTTCAAGTGCCAGACACTACATTGATTTGCTTTAGTTAAAATATTACACCTGAGCAACATCACCGTCTGCGTAAGTAGGCAACAGTGCCTGGTCACCCTCTAAGATTCTTTCAATTCTTGCCTTGGTCATAAAGGAGAGTTAAATGATATCTGCCCCCTGCAGTAGGTCTCCAATTTCCTTCAAAGCATTACAGTGCATGGCAAAAAGAAAGAGCAAGAGACAAATAGCCATGCAATGGAGCTCTGGGATGCCTTGGGCTCATGGGGAACAGGAGGCCACAAAGCAGCCAGAAGCTCAGTATTTATTGATCACATTCACATTGAGGAAAACGGTGAGGGGGTAACAGCTGGATGTGCTAGAAAGTGGCAGGGCTGGCGAGGCTTGTAACAGAGGGAACAAAGCATTCTTACAAAAGGACCGAACAGCCAGATTCGGGGTTGTGGTTAATGAGTAACCTGTTTTGTAGTCAATTCTGGGAAGGAGTTTTCTCTGGAGTCACACAGGCCTCAGAGGAGGTGATCTCATCTCTCAGTTCCACAGTCCCACGGCCCACTTCTCTGGGCTCAACTGTGGCCACTGGTGGGGAGCAGTGCTAGCCCAACATGCCACCCGCTTCCATGAGGACACATGCACAGCCTCGGCCAGACTCACCACTCAACCCAAAAGCCAATTTATGGAAGTCACCTCTACACAGCCTGCCCTGCTCACAAGTGTGCCCTGTTACATTCAGGTCTCGGGGAGGGTGATGTGGCGGTCCTCCACAAAGTGGAACACACCAGGAATCACTACTTTAGGAGCTTTACGGTGATATTCATTTTTATCACTTAAGAGCTTTATTAATTTCTGAAATTATCCTAGGAATATGGAATTGCCTTGTTAATAACTTCAGAAGCGGGCCCTCAAGGAATATCCTTCTGTCTGCCTTCTCCTGCCAAGATAACATTCACGTACTAGCAGGAAAGCAGTGCTGGACTAGTAAGCTAGTCCCAGTTACACTCTGGGACTCAGAAAATTACTACAAGATGTGTCTCCAACACCCTAAGATCTACTGTGAGTTGAGTTCATGCTGAGGCAGTGCTTCATCTGTGTTAATCTGGCACCTGCTTTGAGTAATGGGTTATGACGCCTCAGGATCCAAGAGTAAGGGCGTCAGTGCTATGCTTTTTCTAGTGCACAATGACTCTGACAAATGGCCACATCTCTCTACCTATTATCTGTCTAGCATCTGTCTTACACTAATACATATAATCAAAGAAATAAATGTACGTGAATAATATACACACATATATTTTCTACCTGTCATTGAAAAGGTCTAGAAGCAGTAAACACCTAGGGAAAGGTTGGAGGAAGAGTCCCAGCACATACAAGACAGGCTGAAGGCCACGGAAGTGTCTTGTGTGGTATTGTGGTGATAGACACGCGACCATGCACTCACTGAAAGTCATGGAGCTGGATACCAAAGACTGAAGCCAGCTGTATGCAGATATAAAATGCGCCATACAGACTAGTGGGGGGTGGCATTACTGGATGCGTATCATAATAAATGGGTCTGGCTGCATTACAAATGTGTATCACCTCACTAATCAAACAGGCGCTGTGCCGCCGAGCTACATGCCTATCCCTTACCTCACTAATCAGAGTGGGGAAAAATGAGCAAACTTTGGAAAAGAGTATTGTTAATGAAAAAGAACTATAAATAAACACTATATTACTGGATATAGGTTATCAATTCTGAATTTAAATTACATGTATGTTACAGTTATATAAATAATTACATAGATTTAAATAAATCATTACAGATTTTTCACTGTCAGAAATGAAGTTATAAATATGTAAGGGGAGGGAAAAAGCTGCAATAAGCCCCAAGGTGCTGAGTTAGAATTTCACTCATAATAGCAGGATGAACCCATGTCCGTTTGTCTATCTTTGTATTATCTACCTTACATTCACACATATACACAAAGAAATAAATATGCATGAATAATATACATACAGATATTTTCTATCTATGCTACTGACAAGACCTAGAAGCAGTTAAATACTCAGCAGTCATGAACACATCCAGCCGTCAAATCTTTTCCAGTACCATTCTCCAAGTCTCCTTGCAGAGATGGTGGGTTTTAAAGCTGGGAAAAGGAAACTCTAAAATGGGCATGGAGCATCAGGCAATGCCAGGAAGTATTTTGGAAAGCCTAAGGGTAAGAAAAGGTGAATTTGTTTGTCACAAGGACCTCAGTACCATTCTGAAGGAGTTCCTAATTACCAAAGGCTGGAGTATTTTGAACAAAATAAAAATGAAAATATTGACTTGTATACAAAGTATAAAAGATTGATGAGTCCACGTTGATGAATAAATAATGAAGGCATGAGTGCAGGAGAAGAATTTCAAATAAGATGCCAGTATTTCTTCTTTCTTACAGAATTTCAAATAGCATGTCAGTATTCTTCCCTCACATAAAGAGGAACTTAATTTTCCTCCTCGTTAGTTTGGGCTAGAGCTAGAGAATAGAACAAATAGAGAATGGGAAAAAAATCAAATTAGCAGTGGGGCGATCTGACCAGCCCTACCACTGCTGTAAGCAGGACGGCTACGACCAGCGCACACCAGGCGCACGTGTGTACCCCTGGGGCAGTATGATGAGAGGGTCACTTCTCCTTCACGCTGTTCTTTCTAAAACTCTTCCATCCTGGTCCAATCATGAGAAATCATCAATGAAATTCAAACTGAGGACATTCTACAAAATACTTGGCCAAATACCAAAATGCTTTCCAAAATGGTCCAGGTCTGAAGACAAGAGAAGACTAGGATGTGGTCCCAAGGGGAGAATACCAAGGAGGCCCGAAGACTGAGGGGGCATGGTGGCCCCGAATCGGATCTGGAAATGGAACACTGACAGTGGAGGAAGGAATCCGGCAAGAGCAGAGTTAAAAGCCTGTAGTTAATTCTACTGTATAACATTAATCTCTTAATTCTGACTGGTTACCATGGTTACCTGAGATGTTAACATTAGGGGGAGTTGGGAAAAGGGAAGACAGGAATTCTCTCTGCAATCTTCACAATCTTTCAAAATCTAAGGTTAATGAAAAATAAATCATTGTAGGGAAAAATAGTTTCTAATTTTAGTCCTTCCTCTAGCTCGTTAGTCCTGGCACCTGCTTCTTGTGGTCCCAGGGCTGTTACTCTCATTAGGAATAAAGAACCGAGTTCCAGTGTCACCCCCCCCCACTGTCCTCTCCAGGTTACCAGGGACTGCCATCGCCAAACTCTCCAGTCATGCTCGGACTGTGCATTTCCTTGTGTCTCAGAGAAAGCATTCTCTTCTGGGTTGAACACTTCAGCTTTCTGTTATAGCAACAGTATCAGAAACAAAGCACTGATGAGAAGGAAAGGTGTTTGGGATCACAGCTCCAGGGGTTTCAGGTCATGTTTGCTCGGCCCTGTTGCTTTGCTCCTATGGGAGACAGAACACTGGGTGCGATGTGTGGCCAGCAAGACTTGCTCTCCACATGGCAGTTGGGAAACAGAGGGGTCAGGATTTCCCTGCCCCCTGTGGAGGCACACCCCAGGGACATAACTTCCTCCCACAGGGGTTCATCTCTCCAAGTGTCTGCCACCCCACAGCTCCACAGGCCTCCATGGGCCACCGGGGCCATTCCAGACCCCGACTATAGCTCAGGTCTTCTGTGGGGGCTGCTTAGAGGGGCTAAAGAGTTTGCCTGGAACAGATCCATTCCAACATGTCCACTGCCTGAGTCATCTGAACTGCTTTTCTAGAGGTTGCCAGGAAATATGCTGATTAGCATCACTGATTATGGACCACCATGGGTCCTGGGCTTTAGCAGGCTGTTATGACATTCTGGGTGGGTAAACCAACAAGTTTTATGTGTGTAAATACATAAATATTGGAATAGTATTCTCCTACACTTTGTTCATTCTTGCCGAATAGTCTTATAATCCACGCCTACATATGCTTATCCTGATTCCTACAGGTACAAAACTGGTAGATTCTTTCTTTTTCTTTTGGTACAGGGAATTGAACTCAGGACCTTGTGCTTGCCAGGAAGGCACTGTACTGCTGAGCTGCACCCCAAGCCCAGACTGGCAGATTCTTACAACACATTTGGTATGGGTGTTCTCGTCATGAAGTGGGCTTGTCTTTTACCGGGTTCTGCTGGACTCTGCTCTCCATCACTGCATCCTGGGGGCAGTGAAGTGTCCTAGAGACAGGCCCAGAAAATCAGCATCTCCTTCCGAGGAAATCTGCCTTGAGTGAAGCCCTCAGGGGCCTTTCACTGCACAGTGCTTATTGCTTTAGAGCTGAGGGTGGTAGGGTGTGGTGAGGATGGAGATTAACATAGAATTAGGGGTTCAAACATTGCAGTTTATCACTTTGGCCAGATTCTACCACCTCTGCATCAGTTAGGTATACACATAGCAATAGCAAGATTACTGTAAACTTAGAGACCTAGAACAATGTAACTGTACTGTCTCACAGCCCTGTGGGTTGAGCGGGGACATGTGGATTGGCTGGCTGGGTTCTCTGCTTCAGATCTCACAGGCTGCAGCCTGGATGTCCACTGGGTACTCGGTGTCACCTGAGACACACAGGACGACCTGGTCCCACAGCCATGGCATTGTGAGCCACATTCCTGAAGGGCTGATTGACTGAGGGTTTCAGTTTCTCGTTGGCTGTCAGCCCTAGGCCACCCTCTGGTCTTGCCACAAGGGCCGCTCCATGTGGCAGCTCCCAAAATGGCAGTGTGCTTTTTCAAACTTACCCCAGAAGGAAGCCTCCCAGCAAGACATATTAGAATTCCATGCAGTGTTAACAAGTGTGTCCCAGGCTGTCTGCCATTTGCTGTTGGTGGAAAGAACTGTTGGGGGAGGAGGGGGGATCAAGCAACCCATGGAATCTGCCAGACACTTTTCCCAGCTCTTATCCTAGACTCCCTTCTCCACCAGGGCTCTGGTGATAAAGGACCTAGTGAGGCTGGGTGTTCAAAGGGAAACCCACTCTCCACAAATGATCAGAAGGTGGCTTGGGCCTCACCATATTTCCTCCGATCTGGAGAGAGCAAGGGTGTCTCTCCTCGTGCTCACTGAGACTTTCTAACAGAGAGTTGAGCTCTAGGCCATCAGGTTGCCCTTTCCTTTTGCGCATGCTGTAGGCCCACCTGAAACAGCCACCTGACCCCACCTCTCTGTAACCACTGTGTTGCCATAGTAACTAAGTCACACAGCAGCCTGATTGCTCAATGCCTCACCCTCACGTTTCTCCACAGGAATAATTAAACCTGTGTTGCATCATGTGAAATCCCTTCACACTTGAAGCTTTCTCATTTTCATTACCAAAAATTAAGTGTAGACTAATAATAAGGCAGAGTAACTCAAGGAAAATAGCCCTTATGGAGATCCCACTTTTTAAACAAAAGAAGTAAACAGCTGAATTATGCCCTGTGATCCAGATGCAACAGCTATTCCTGTGAACAACAGGGAAGCTTGTTTTGTTCTTGAAGCAGGTATTCAGTCCTAGGTTCCAAGATAGGCCAGGCGTGTTTCCTGCAAAGCACTGCTAGTCACCCCCGGGAGAAGCCCTAGGCATGGAAAAGAACACCAGTGCTGCTTCCTGGCTGGATCAACGAGAAAGAGGCCTGCGGGGCTGGGAACCTTTCTGGGTTTCCGTGACCCTTCCTGTCCAGCGCCACTCTGTGTAGCCGGTGAGGGGCTGGGAGTTAGGCTGGACAGTCCGACTGCTGGACCCCTGGAATCGTGTTTGAAATGGACCTGACCCTGGGACCTGCTGCTTGCCTCTTCTGGACTTCAGCATCCTCCTCACTGCTCTTTCGCTGCATGGGGAAATACTGCCACAGGCCCCGCACCTCGGACCACTGTAAGAACAGACTTTGTCTGTACAGGGTGCTGTCTGCCTTCCAGCTCTCAGAGAAGCCCTGCATGGCCTCAGTCCTGGAGAGCAGTGCAGAATAGAAGAGAACCACCCAAAGTAACACAGCAGCAAGAAGATAAAGTGAGAGCTTTCTGGACCTGGGCAGAGAGGACAGGTGTGGTCCAGGTTGTGAAAACTGATGACACCAAAATGAAATTGCTGGGCTGGGGATATAGCTCAGTGGAATAAGCGCCTGCCTAGCAAGCGCAGGGTCCTGAGTTTGATCCCTAGTACCGCCAAAATGAAATTGCTTCTGCAGACCCAGGTAAAATTCAAGCCTGGAAGTAACAGAGGGAGGGCTGGTTCCTATCTGAGGTCAATACTTTCTCAAGAGTCTCCTACAGGACCAAAGGAGATTTCCTTTCCTACGTAGTCAACCTATGCCTGGATTTCCACAACAAAGTTTGTCCTTCATGCTCCCTAAGACTTCAAGAGTCAGAAAAAATACTTCTACAGACACTTGTCCAGCAATGGCAACTCCCCCAATGAGCTGAGACTAACCACTGCCTTACTGAAGATCCGTGAACTTTGTGTCCAAGTAGCTCATGTAAATTTCTGCCTTTCTCATTTTGAAACCTTCCCTTTGCATTCACTTCCTAGAGTAGCCTCAGTTTACTGCAGCATGCTGATCTCTGTTCCATTGCTCCACTACTACCAAGAAAATGATACTCTTTGAAGAGTCTCTCTATGAACCCAGAGCCTTTGCACTGGGCAACATATTTCCAGCTCCTTTTTATTTTTTATTTTCAGGTAAGTTCTCACTAAATTTCTAAATCGCCCAGTTTGGGCTTGAACTCACAATCCTCCTACCTCAGCCTCCCAGAAGACTGAGGTCATAGATGTGTACGACCAGGCCTGGCTCTATGATTTTTTAAAATGATTTGACAAGTGTCCAAAGCTAGCACCACGAGAGCGGAAGAGGGAAGATGCCCCTCCAGACAAGAAGCAACAAGCAGTGCTGTACAGAGAAGGTGGACCTTAATCTAAGGAGGACAAAAACAAACAAAAGGTGTGAATAATATCTGGCTGGAGAACTTGAATGAGGTCAGGGCCAAAGGGGGACTGCAGTGCTGTGCAGCTCAGCTTCAGAGAGGCCACGCCACTATCCTGGTTGTCAGAGGCAGTGTAGGGCTGCCTCATGTTCTCCAATTTCCCTCCAGCCTGACACTTACAAGCATGTCTTAAACCAGCCCAGCAAATATACCATGAATTCCACCAGTTTTTCAATTTCTCTTTTTGTCTAATGGTGTCTCTGGCCTGGTCAAACACACAGACAACATGCTGCCCGGGGGAAGATAATGTTGTCTTCTTAGTGTTTGCAGTTCATCACCCACTGCTACCTCGCCTGTATGGGTCTGAGTTACCATACCCACTTCACTTTCCTCAGAAGCATTGGCCTGATGGAGAATCAAAGGATGCTCACACAGAGTCTGCTCTGCGTTAAACCCTTCAAGTAAGCTGTCAGACACTCTAACTGCAGAAGGAAAACAGCTATAGGAAAAGAATGTCTTGAGATGGTTCTCTTTTTCCCACCCTGTCTACCGCTCAGACCCCAATGCCAGCATTTCTTCTAGTTAGAGTGTGACCCCTCCTCCAGTGCAGCTGGACATTCACATAGTAACGCCCACCCTCTCTGGAACACAGAGACTCTTTTGTAGCATCAAGGTTCGTTTCCTGAAATTCTAGGTCACAGGTGAGTGGGTGTTTACCACATGGTTATTTTACCATTGCTTAGCTTGTAGGATTTCAGTGTACACTGGAAGTATCAGTATACCCAAAGCAAAGTAAAATCTAACACTTTCATCTAAGAGAAGCCCTAATATTTAGGTGTGTGCACAGCATGGGTCTCTTTTCACTTGGTGGGCCATCCCTCCAATCCCTCCAGAGGGAGAGGTCCACTCCCTGATGGCCCGGGGGTCTCCTGATGACAGTGATGGGATGTTGCTGCCCTCCACAGCTGTGTCCAGGCAGAGCTCATGCAGAGTCAGGCCCATGCTGCACCCAACACTGCTTGTGCTTTTCCCAGTATCATGTGCTTTTACGAAACTTTAATTGCCACAGGATCCTGGCGTTAAGTGGTTCCTCCAGGTCACAAGTGGTGACGGATGGGCTCACTGTGTACCTAGGAAGCTGGGAGTCGGACTTCCCATGCTAAATCTTAGCAACTGAGTCATCTAGGAGACCCTTGGCACCAAACTCAATACTGCTTTACCCAGAGCCTGCAACTGCCTTTCTACGTCTTGCTGTCTTATAGTTTACTTAAACCAGAAACTTCAGAATCATCTTTTATTGCCTCTTCTGCCTCATTCCTCACAGCCAAGGACACAGCAAGCTCCCCTCAGTACTGACCACTATCCCACCAACCTTAATACTCCATCCGATTTGAGCGTGGACCTCAGACTCTGTGCCGAGACTGTCTGCGTTGACTCCCAGCTTGGCCTCTGCATAGCTGTGCAACCCTGGACGATGCACTTTGCTGTGCTTCAGCTCTCTCTCCTTTAAAATAGGGTAATGATCCTGCCTACTTTATAAGGAGGTGGGAGGATCCAGATCTGCAAAATGTTTAGTATATTTAAAAAGTGAGCACGTGTGAAGTCTTACTGCTGTGACCGTGTGGCTGCGTCTGACATCCGGAGTTACTGGTGTGAGGTTCAGGGAAAGATTATAACTGACCCAGGCAGAGTTGCATGAAGAAGCAAGCGCTCACCAGCCATGTTTCTGGAAACACCGATGTGAATCAGCTCAGCGGTGTGGTGCTTATTGGTCATAACCCTGATGGGTTCCGCTCGGAGGGAGCAAAAAGCATGGGTGACATGTATGTAATGAGTGGAGAAACCAGGCCAGCAGAAGCCAAGAGCTGGAGGAAACGGCCTATGAAACAAGCAATCCAGCCCAGGAAGTGCATGTAGCTCTAGGAAAAAGGGAGAGAGACTCAGCTAGAGGCTTCTAGCCAGGGTTGTGGTTGTCAAGAAGTGTGCTTTCTTGCTAAAGCTGGCTGGCCTGGGCTTCTCTAAAAAAAGAATGTGACAGCATTGTCCACTGAGGCACCAGGATCCTGGCCAAGTACTTCAGAATATGCCTTCAGCTTGCCAGGACACTGATGTGGAAGTGAACAGCAGAAAAGGAGCCGGGAGAGTATGATCTGGAGGGCAGGCAGGGCCAGGGCTCATTTCGGCAGCCAGGACCGCAGCAGAGGCAGCACGCACAGGGCAGATCTTGGAGCTGAATCTGTCCCTGGCCAGGATGAATGGTGCTGGCAGCCCTTCCCTCTTCTCCCTGCCCCTCACCAGTAGCTCTCAGCCTAACTGTTCCCTTTGTACCACCCATCGAGTTCTCAGAGCTTAGCACACATCATATCCAGGTCCCCTCAAATATGCTCCTCCGAGGACCTCAGCCATTGTAAGCCATGACTTTCCAGGGTCTCCTGCGATCCTCCCACTGGATGGTACAGAGTCAAGCCAGAATCATCCGTTTGTCCAAAAGCAGATGCAGGGCAGTGTGGCTAGGTGGAGATTCATGTTGCCAGTGTCCCCTAAGGGAAGGGAACATCCTCTTCTGCTAAGCCCTTGCATAGGAAGGAAACATAATAATTAATTATAAATAACATTTATTTATTAAAAATAAGTAATTTTATTTTTCTCCCCCTTCTCCTCCTCCAAAACTTAGGGAATAGAAGAGAAGCAAGGTGGAAAGAGAAAGCACACTGAATCTCCACTGTCTTTATAAATAATTAAATACAGGTTGAGCAATTCTAATCCGAAATGCTCCAGATTCCAAAATTTTGAGTGGCTAAATGACACTGCTACAAGTGGAAAATTCCACCTCATGAAATTTTGTTCCATAAACAAAATTATTTAAAATATTATTTTAAAATTATCTTTAGGCTATGTGTATAGGGTATATATGAAACAAATGAATTTTGTCTTTAGAATTCAATTCCAACTCCAAGACATCTCATAATGTATAGGCAAATACTGTACTGTCAGAAAAAATCCTGAAGGTTGAAACACATCCGGTCCTAAGCGTTTCAGGTAAAAGATGCTCCACTGGTATTTGGAGGGAGAGCAGTTTGGTAGCATCTAGTAAGCCTCAAACTACAGTGGTGCCTCTGTTCACGAACTTGATTCTTTCCATGACTGGTCGCAAACCAAGTTTGATGACAACCATATCAGATTCAAGTTAGGTTCAACGCTGACCTTATGGGGAAGTTTGATTTCGTTTTTGTCCAGTTCAGTGTGTGACCAGAATGGTGGAGAGAATTGATTTCATGAACTGAAGTACCACTGTATAAATATGCATTATAATAAGTAATATATATAATTTTACATATATATAATTCACAAAACATAAACACTCTCATAGTGGGGACTTGGCTTCCTTTACTACTGCCCATTGTGTTCCCTGGAATTCAGAAAAGAAGACTGAGGATATCCTACTTCAAAATATTTGTGGGATGGACTCATGGCTCAGCCGTTCTACTTCTTAGGACCTACTTGCACTTTTCAGTCTCTGCTGTACTGTGGAGTGGCTTTAACACCTGCAAGTGCAGGAAGAGTAACCCTCTCGCTCCTGCTCACTGTGCGTGAGGCTGCAGGGAAGTGCAATCTGCTTTGTGTGTGCCCCTGCTCGGGACCAGGCAGGAGAAGCGGCCCCACTCACAGCCATGCTCGCATGGGTGTAGAGGGAGGAAACACAGTGGCCCCGGCAGAGCCAAGGTCAACGTCCATTGTGATGTGGTAGTCACCACAGGCCCGGGCCAGAAAGCGCACAGGGAAGTGTAGCTTGCTGGGAAGCACGGCCAGTGCAGAAGAAAAGGCATACTGGTTACCCTGCTGCAGGAAAGCACTCAATGTAAACAGCCAGAACCAAGGATGCATTTTTAGGGTCCTGTCTATAAACAACAAAAATATGAACAATGCTCAAACTAGGGATGGCAATGCATGTGAAGGAATATATGGTAGCAGTTGGACATGATGTGGTGGATTATGTGAAACAAGCAAATTCCCAAAACATTCTGAGTGAGAGAATATATTCCAAACTGGCATTAGAAGGCAGCAGGAAGAGCTGCCTTGAGTGAGTTTGTTTGTCCTTTCATGTCTGTGAGAAGAATGGCAGGAATTTACCAACCTGACAGTGGATGCTGGTGGGGAGGAAGGCTCCAAGCCAGAACTGCTGCTGTTGAAACTTTATTTTTCAATGGACACTTAAAAACATAATAATGGTAACTATTAATTTGGTGTAGTGATTTTGGGATATATTTATACATTGTTGAGAGTTTAAATCATACTAAGTACATCTGACCCTCAGACATTTATGAACTCTTCTCATTTGTGACCAGATGGATGGGGCTGGAGATCATTATGTGACAGAGAGCAGGCTCAGAAGGGCAGGCCCCACACACGCTTGCTCAAACGGCATCTAAGATTGCTGACCCCACAGAGGTGCAGAGCAGAGCGGGTGGTGGTTGGCTTAAATCAGTGATGGTGTGTGTTTTAAAAAGAGCACCCAATCTGCAACCCGACAGCCACTTACGTATCACAGTGTCAACACCGCTGCACTTAAACCTGAATAATGAGGTTTTAGTTTAGGGAAAACAAATCATACATTCATATTTTTTGTGTGTCTTAAAGAAAATACAACACACATGCCACAGTCTTGCCACCACTGGCTCAAATCATTACACCTGTAAAGAGAAGGAAAAGGAAAACCTGGCAGAGCCGCCAGCTTTGATGAGCAAACCTCTGCATCTGCTAAGACAAAATGGACAACTGAAAAAGAAAGCAGGCAGATGGCCTCGCTCACCAGATATGACTCATCTTAATAGTCCCCATCATGGTGGGTCCGAAATCAAGAGCTCCGTGCTTAGATGTGATGCTGGCATGGTTGGCCCTGGTTCTCCACCATGGGAAGAGGCTTCGAGGAGTCAGCCTTGACTGACCAGGTAAAAGATGCTCCACTGGTATCTGGAGGAAGAGTGAATTGGTGCAGAGGCCACAGCTCACTCCAGGTGGTTTCTTGGACCTCTGTGGGGTCTCGGAGACCCTCTGCTCCCATGCCAGGGAGCATTTTCATCCTGGTAACTTTAAGGAGGTAAGAGCACATCGCTCTCCAGCCTACACGAACTCTGGCTGAACCTGGCAGATGTTTAAGCTTTTCTTTTTCTCCTCCAGCAAGGCTTAATGGAGATGTTGTCACCGGGGCGATCACCGCAGCGCTCTTTGCTCTATCAATCTTGGCTCGCTAAGTGTTGACTGCAGATACGTACATGTGGCCTAAGTATCCATTTTTCCATGGACTTTTCAGCTTGGGGTTTTCATTTTGCAATTTTACTCTCTAATACTGGTTTCTTAATTAAAAGAGGAAAGAAGATAGGAACAGAAAAATGTTCAGCTGCCTTTGGTCTGAATTACAAATTTAAAAAGGGAATTTTGTTCTATCTTTGAACTGCTACAATACCAGGACTTTGTTCTAGCAAAAAAAAAAAAAAAAAACATCTCATGATACGGTGGCTTCAAATCCTATGGCTCCAGTTGGAGTGGTGGTTTCGTCACCTCTGAACAGGGAGAAAAAGTCACTTTCCATGGGCCGAGGAGTATCTCAGGGGTGGAGTGCTTGCTTAGCACGCCTGAGGCTCTGGGCTTGAGTCCCAACAACTGAAAAAATATCACTTTTTCTGAGCCCCTGTTTCCTCCTCGTTGGTATGGAGACAATGACCAGTTCGCAGAGGTAATGAGCAGTGTGCAGGAAGATAATGCACGTGTGAAAAGTGTTGGGGCTACTGTCTTGAACACTCTTCCTGTCTCCTAAAGATCACAGTTGTCTACTGGAAGCCAAGTAATGGCTTACCAGTGTGGATTCAGTTGGCATGAGTCAAATTTCTCCTGAACGGCTTCAGCGTGGATGTAGAAGCGCACCTCCCAGAGCGAGTGGGTGGAAGCTGCTCCCCTGGGGAATGCACCTGCTGTACACGCTGACAGCTGGACCTTGGCTGCTGGGCACTGTGTGTCTGCCCACAGCTCCCCTTCAGTTGAGGGTGCAGTCAGCCCCTGCACTGCAGGCCCTGAACAGGAAGGAACGTGAATGTTGTCCTTCCCTAAACAAGGGCAACTCTATTTCCTGTTTTCCACTTAAAACCACATGGACTAAACCAGCAGTTTACCCTCCAGGGTCCTGATCTTCTCCTCTGAAAATCTGGGTGGGGTATAGGTCAGTGCTGTTACCCCCTCTTGCCCACACAGATAAACCGTGTGGCTGTGTTCCAGCGTGACAATGAGGTGAAGAGGGAACTGTAGTGCAGCTGTCTGGGAACTCACGGGGGACTCGTGGGCCTCCTCGACCTCCCCTCTTCTGCCAGCTCAGCCACAGGCATTTCCACGATGCCCAGCAGCCTCCTGCAGACATTCACTTTCCAGTACTTAAAAATGTGGTAAGTTTTGCTAGGCCTGCTTGTTAGCAATACACCGTGAGGCAAACCAGCGTGGAAGAACAGTGTCACTGCGCTGCCCTGCCAAGTAACCAGATGCTAGAGCGGTATGATTGAGGTGTCAAGACCCACAGAAAAGAGCAGCAGTGCTTGTCTGCAAAGTACGTCCACTGTACTGGGAGCCTCACGACCACATTCCCCTCAGTGTTCAAAATGAAGCAAACAGACAAGGGTTTCTGCAGCCCAGAAGACCTGTGTTCAAGTTCTTTATTTTCCACTTATTTACTAAGTTACATTAGATAAACTACTCAGCTTTTGGAGATGTATATTTCTGTTTAGGAAAGGAAGAAGAGCTTCATTCGCCATATGAAAGATTGTACAGATTGGAAATGGTATCTGTAAACCATATGCCTTAATCTCTGTGCCACAGGGAAACAACCACATACTTTAGGTTCTCTTCTTTGCTTTCTCTTCCTTATGTGACATTCGGCAAAAAACATAATCTCTCAAAATCCATTTCTGATGTTAAAACAATACAAACAGTAGTGTGCACTTCTCAGGGTGGATGTGCAGTGTATTTGGCAGAGCTCTGTCAAATAATTTTCAGGAAATAATTGCCACTGTACACTGTGTGCTCTTTTGCACTTTCTGTTAAGTTTAATAGCGCTACATTTAGGAGGTCTTTTTCAGCTAACTCATGTCAGTCTTTAAGTGCTGTTTGTCAAATTTAATTGTTGAAATAGACCCCCCCAACCAGAAAGCACTCTAGGATTGAGGTAGAGCTAGGAGTTACAAAGGGCTGCTCCCAGCCCGCTGGCATTCCTTGCCCAATGGGAAAAATACCGCACATGTTTTTTGTGGTGAAAACCAGCAAATTTACATTTGCTTCTGACTCTCGCCAGCAGTACACAGCAGGTATCATTTGCCATGCATGGGGCCAGGAATCACAAAACAGAAAGATGAAAAGCAAAGTGCGCGGCGAAATGAACCCTCAGTAGAAAGCTGTGTTTCAAAGTTGGCTCCGAAATGGAAGGCTCTGTGAGAAGTGGTGGGTTTTTTCTCCATCTTTCTACTATGAGCTTCACCTCTGAGATGAAAGGGCAGTCAGCTTCAAGGGGCTTTTCATTCCATTTACATGCTATTTTTACACTATTTTTCTAGTAGTCCGCCCTGCAGTTCTTTTTCTCCCAGTCTCCTTCATGCGTTTTGACTGTGCATTATTATGACTTCTGTACTTGGAATTTGTCCCTAGCAGGCACAGACTCTCACATCTTCATTTCTAATCCAGGCAGTGCTTTTCACCTCTGACTGACTGCCTCTGACCTCACTGTTCATCTGCTGCTGTGTGGGAGAGGTGGCTCTTTTTAACTGAACACATTCTATTTTAAAGCGTTGTCTTCCACTTCTTTTCAGTGGATAATAAAAACTAAATCTTTGGTTCTGTTCCCTTAGGGTTAGAGTCAGAGCGAGAGCTCCAGTTTTACCCCTTGTCTTTTGAGTTCTTTCTTCTGGGGGATACTGAAGGATGTAGCAGCTTAAAAATAGGGATGAGATGTGGATGGGCAGGAACCTTCTATGCTGGGACAGCTTTCTTGACCAGTTTTCTTTTGATATTCTCTCATAGTCACCACTGGCCATTTCCCGAGGAAAGAGTGGTATCTGAGCTTAGGTTCCCTAAGAGCAAAGGCTGAGGCAGAAGTCACCTCCATGCAATCTGGGAGAAGACAACAGTAAGACAGATGAGGGAAAGCGGCCCTGGGGAGCTTGGCCAGGATACTCACCAGTGCTATTGCCCTGTGGGGCCATCTTCCAAGAGGCTGAGTGAATGTGCCTGGCTCAGCCCAGCCCAACAGGGGAAGGAAGGGGGAAGAATGTGCCCATGGGTTCTTGCCTCATGAGGCAAAGGTCTTACCAAGAGGATGTCACTGCCTTGTCTTTCTGCCTGGGGCAGATGTGGACAGCCTGTATGTCATGTGGCATCTCACATTCCAGCATTGACAGAAAAATCCACAGCAGGACGTGAAGAGAGGCCTATGTGACCACAAGCCAAGCTGCTGCTGAGATTTTGCACATCAAGTTGGTTACCACTGAGGGGGAAGTTTTTCAGGGAGATAATAAAACAGAGAGGAAAGGTCTCTTCCTACTAACAATATGGATAAGCACAGCTGGGCAAGATTCAATATACTGGCTGAGCATCTCTAATCCCCAAATCCAAAATTCAAAATACTCCTACACCCAAAACTTTGTGAGCCCCTATACTATACACCACAGTGGGAAAATTTCTCCAAGATCCCATCTGGTGAGTCCCAGGTTAAATACGGGTACACTGAAAAGTTGTACAAAATTTGGTTTGTATATAAGATGTTTAGAAACATAAGTGAATTTCACATTTAGACTTGCTCCCACCCCAAGAAGTCCCATTATAAGGAAGTGTGCTATCTGCCTCCTAAGGAAAGATCGGAGTTAGGTGCCCTAGAATCATTCATTCCACAGTCCTAGATGATAGCAGGGGGAGAGGTCAACCATGGGGGTTCTGTCTAACCACGGAACATGACTCCTTAAGGGCAGAGCCTTTTTGTCCTCTGTTGTTTTGACAGCATTCCCATACTGGCACACAATACATGCTTTTCAATGAATAGATGACTAAAATGAATGAATAATATCCAGAGAACAGTAAGCTGGTTTCTTTGGCTTACTACTACAGAAAGAGTTTAGACATTTTTTCAGTGAGGAGATTAAAAAAAAGATCTGCAGATCAGAAGAGAGATCTGCAAATCTGCAGCTCATCTTGACTGAATGGAATGCCAAGAGAACCCGAAAACCAGCCACTCCATGAGGGTCAACTGGGTAAACAAGATGCCCTAACCCCCTGGGGAGAGTGATCTCAGGAAAGAGGAAGCCCAGCAACCTGCAGGACACAAACTGTGACAGTATGGAATATGTTTGGTTTTCCTCCTCTTGTTCTGGCAGACAGTGTGTAAATTCCTGGGCTCTGTAGAACACTGTGCCTTGGTTGTACACTGATGACATGGTTGATGTTGGGGAGATTCCGGGTAGCCTCTGGATGGAAGCTGGCTTCCAGGGAGCTGCCCATGTGATGACAGGGCCCAGCCCCAGGGAAGGTAGAGGGGTTGAAGATTAAGGTGATCAACAGTCGCTACTGACATGATGTCACACAATAAGGATGTCCCCTAAGCCCCAAAGGACAGGGTTCAGAGATGTACTAGATGGCTGAACACATGGAGATTGCCAGAGGGCGGTGTGGCACAGAGGGAGGAAGCTGCACCCTTCTGTCCCCACACACCTGGCCTGTGCACCTCACCATCCATTGGGTGGTTTCCTGTATCCTTTGCAATATCCTTTTAAAAACCGGTGAAGTGTTTGCCTGAGTTCTGTGGGCTGCTCTAGAAAATCCATAGAACATGAGGAGAGTGTTGTGGGAGCTTGTATTCATAGCCAGTAGATCAGAAATTTCAGAGGTTTGGGCTTGTCACCGACTTCTGAAGTGAGGGCTACTTGTAGGACTGAGCCCTTTCCTGTAGAATTTGAGGTACCTCCAGGTGGACATATACCTGGTGTCTGTTGCTGCAGAATTGTTTGGGAGTGGGGAAGAACCTCCACACATCTGTCAGTGTGCATTGTGAGAATTCTGGGGGGAAACTGGGTTTGGATTTTCCCTTATGTTATCCAACAAATACAAGTGTAATTACATTTCGCTCCACTTACCAGCACCAGAAAACGCTTTACAAAAAAAAAAAAAAAGCACACATCACTGCAGAGACAGACTACATTCTGAGCTACAAAACAAACCTTGACAAAGTTAAAAGAATAGAGATCACACAAAGTGTGTCTAAGACCATAACAGAATTAAACTAGAAATCAATTACAAAGACTGCCTGAGAAACCTTCAGATACATCAACAACACCCTTCTCCTGGGTTAAAAGGGAACTCTTAAGGGAAACTTTTCCAAAAAATCAAGTAAGGGAATAATTTTTTATAATATCATATCAAAATTTGTAGGATATATCTACAGCAGTGTTTAGAATGAAGCTTATAGTGTTACGTGGATGTGATAAAAAAATAAGAAAGTTCTCAAATTAGCTGTCAAATATTTATTTAAGAAAGAAAAAGCAAAGAAGCAAAAGAAAGCAGAAGAAACCGTTTGTAAAGGAGAGCAGAAATCAGTAAGAGAGCCTCAGATACAGAAAAAGCAATACCAATAAAAGTCGGTTCTTTGAAAAGGTTTTTCTAAAAAGAAAATGGATGTGCCTTTATCCAGACTAACTGAGAAAAAAGGAGAAAACACAGACTACCAGTATCAAGTAGGAAAGGAAGAATTTAGTATCGACCTCACAGACATTAGGGGTAACACGGAACAGCAGGAGGAACTCTATGGCCATAAATTCAACAAATTAGACAAAATGGATTAACTCCCTAAAAAACAAGATTTACTCAGAAAGATTGTATATATATTTTAAAAGTTGATTTTGCAGTTAAAAATATTCCTCTCGTACGAAGAGAAGGAAAACCTGAAGTCTTTACGTTTTTACCACCAAGTCCTTCCTAATATCTGAGAAGGTGATGATAGTAATACTATGGGCCCTACTCAATCTTTTCCTGAATGTAGAAAATACTTCCACCCGATTTCATAAGGTTAGGTTTATAAATTATCAAATCTAGACTAAAAAAAGTCACAAGAAGGAAAAGCACAAGACAAAATTCCCTAGGAACACAGATGTTACCATCTCAGGATGGGCTAAACACCCAGCAATGGATGAGTGGCTAAAGAAACTGTGGTATTTATACACAATGGAGTACTACTTTGCCATAAAGGAGGGTAAACCTATCCTATCTGTAAGTAAGAGGATGCACCTAGGGGCCATAATGTTAAGTGAAATAATCAAACACAAGACTTTAAATATTACATGGCATCTCGCATGAGGAATCCAGTGTAGAAATAAAGAGAAAACTAAAGGATCAGATAAAAGAAAGTAGAGGATCTTTGTTCAAATGGGAAGAGGAACAAGGCCGGAAAGGAGATTGAAAAGGAATCAAAGGACTGGAAACAGCTTTTTCAAATGGGAAGGGGATCAAGAATCGGAGGGAGCAGCAAAGCATCAGAGAAGGGGACAGAAAGGACAAAGTTGTGTTGCATACAAACTCCCCCCCCACAGTGACTAATCATTGTGTACTGCAAACACGGACTGATAAAAACGCATAATGAAATTAACATGCCATTAAAAGGCAACAAAGTAAAAATGAAGTAAAACCGCAGACTGGAAACGTAGCTCAGCAGCAGAGAGCTACCTAGCATGCGCGAGGGCCGGGCTTCCACCTCAAGCACTGAAAAATGTAGATGTGAAAATCTTCAACCTAACGAAGAAAGTGATAGTAAAGTGAACACGTACAATGTCAAAAAGATAATTTATCATTACCAACTAGATTTCATATCAAAATGCAAAACTGGTTCAATATTTGAAAATCAGTCAATACAATTTGCTGTGTTAACAGTGCCATTAAAGAAAATATTTTCATCATTAATGAAATAATCTCATTGATGCAGAAATAACATTTAGTATCTAACCATGATAAAACCTCCAAGCAAATGAAATGAACAAAACTTAATTTTATAAAAAGCCCCGCAGCTAACATCATGCCAAATGGTTAGACACATTATCTCACCTGCTTCTCAGGTTTGGGAACAACATTTTCCATCACATGCAGGACAGCAGGGAAAGAAGAGGAAATAAACTGATCTTTTTTCACTTGCAACTCAATCATATAGAAAAAATTCAAAGGAATCCACAAAATCTCTATTAGAATGAATATGTTAATTTTGCAAGTTTGTAGGGGAGAAGGTCAATGCACCAGGCATTTTTATTTCTGCTTAATGTTAATGACCAACTGGGATTTAAAACGATACAAACTAGACCCTTTACACAGCACAGACACAACGACCTGGTTACAAATCAGACGGAAAGGTTGTGGAACCTACGAGCTAAACACTACGTGTGGGAAGAACTGTCGTCTTCCGACACGGGCTCTTCAGATTCGGAGACATGGTCTAGTTCTGCATCTTATCTGAACAACACTTTCATCAGTCTTTGATGTATAGATTCATCACAGCCTTAAAATCTCAGTATATTACCATTAAATATTGGCAAATTAATTATAAAATATGTACCAAAAGCAAAGAAATTAGAATAGAAAAATATATATGAGAACCAAAGGAGCAAAATAGTAGGATTCAAGAAAGATTGACACAGATCAGTAGAACAGAAAATAGAATCCAGAACTAGAACTGCACAGATATTGTGAGCCAAGTTTGGACCGATGTGCTAAGATGGTTCGAATGAGGGAGATGGCCTTGTTAATAAACAGTGCCAGAGCAATTCGCCATCCGCATGCAAAACACTGAACCAGCACATTCCGTGCACTATACAAACACATCATAGAATTAAATATAAAAATATAAATCATAAATCTGCTACATGAAAACACAGGAGGAGGTTCAAGATAATAACAAAGCATCACTTATGGGAGAAAAACTGAGGAATTGGTCTTTATTGAAATTAAAATGTAGTTTTGAGAAAGACATTATTCGAAGAATGAAAATACAAACCACAGACTCAGAGAATATACTTTTAAAAGTCATATATGTGATAAAGGACTTGTGTACATATAACACAAAGAACTCAACACTTAGCAGTAAAAAAGTACACACAATTTTAAAAACTGGGCAAGATACCTGAACATGTACCTCACCAAACGAAAGAGAATAATTTTAGAGGGGCACACAGCATACGCTTCTTTGACAACATTGAGAGCTCTGGTCAATTAGAGCTAAGAACCACAGTGAGAAACCACTGCACACCTATTAGGATGTCACAACAAATGAACAATGGGAATATCAGATATTGACACTATGTCAAAACACCAGAAATCTCATCCACTGCTGGTGGAAATGCAAAATTCTTGTGTTGGCTACATAGGAATATTGTGAATACTAACACTCCACATAAACTGCCTGCGCTTCATCTCTATTAAACACAGAGTGAAATATGTATATGAAATCGTTAAACGTGAACTGTATCAACCTTGTGAAAGTCTTGTTTTAAAATTACAGCACTGAATTGTCCATGGCTCCCGGATGCAGAAACGCTATCCATGGTACTGAATTTGGAGTCAGAAGGTCCCTTTTCTTTGTAGGTTAGAACTGAAACATGTTTCTGAGCATCATTATTACTTCTCAACCTGTAGGCTTCTAAAGTCCCCTCTAGCTTGAACAGTTCTCAAACAAAATGAATTTTTAATCAAATCATAATAAAGAGTATAGAAACGCAGTCATTTTCATCTGCAGTTCACTCTAAGAGATAATTAAGCAGCAACTTTAAAAAAAGCTAAACGATAATCATGGCCATTAGGGAAAATGAAGGTAGAAAACAGTGTACTGATAAAAGCATGCTACTCAAGTCAAAGACCAGCTCATGAAATTATGTGCAGAAAAGGTCTTAAAGGAGTCTACATGGTACCTGGCTCCCAGACTCTTCAAATCTACAATCTTTGAGCACTGCTCAAACTGCCAGTGCCTTTCTAATCTATGGCAAAACAAGTAGAAATATGTAAAAGATTTGTTCAAAGTGAAAGGAAGAAAAAACAGAATAAAGGAAATAAAACAAGGAAGCAGACAGATGAGGGAAGTGAAGGGAAAGAGGTAAAAAAAAAAGAAAGGAGAGGGTTGAAGGAGGGGAAAATGAAAAAGGAAGCACACAGAAGGGCTCACTTGTGCGTTCCCTACGTATTCCTTTCTAGGCAGCTCTGAAGAGTTCCTTTGCATCGGCCTCTTTCCTTCTATTGCGCTTACTTCACCCTAAGGCAAAAAAAAAAAACTGTGATCAGATTCAGCATATTCCAGAAAGTGCCCAGGCACAGAGATGCGGGCACTGGCCAGGGTGCAGTGGGTGCTGTCCAGACAGCACCTGCTCCCCCAGCAGTTACACACCGTGCCCAATTCTGACGGCAGGCACTGAGCCTTCCCCGTTTTCACCTCCCTCATGAGAGTAACTGATGCAAACACTCAACTCAGCCCTGCTGAAAGTGTCCCTTAGGGTTTGTGGCATGGACTTCATTTTCTTTTTGGCGATAATACATAAAGATGTGAGAAGCAGACATGGGAACCACACCTTGGTGTCTAGGAGGAAGTGTAGGAGAGGAGCTAGCCAGAAAGCAAGGAGCCCTGCTTCTGGCTAAAACCCCTAACTGGCTAGGCATGCGTCAGGAAATGCTCTTCTTGACATGGGCTAAGTTTTGGCTTCTTCATATGGAGCCCAGTGTGTTGAGGTGTCCCCTGAATGACAGCCCTGTGGCAAAAGTCTACAAACCATCAAGGCTCCCCACACAGGTGTGGCATCCTCGTTTGGTCTGCCTCTCACCACCTGCAGGGTAGGTACACTCGGCACACGCCCTGACAGCCAGACTCTGAGCTACCTGTGATTGTGCACTGGCTTTTACGCTCACCAGCGGGCTCGGATCTGAGCTTAGGGCAGTAACAGCTTTTTCCCCACTAGCACTGGAGATTGAACCCAGGGCCTTTGCAATGAGCTACATCCCCAGCCTTGCTGTTGCGTTTGTTTTTGAGATTGAGTCTCACCAAGTTGGGCAGGCTAAGATCAAACTTGTCATACTTTTGCCTCAACTTGGAATAAAGAGTATAGAAACTCAGTCATTTACATGTGCAGTTCACACTGAGATGATTACTGTGGTGGATTGATAACTGGTGATCGGCTTGTAATCCCAGATGAACTGAATCAGTGTGGGGCTGGATGTGGAGGCCCACCTGAGGCTTGTTACCAACGAAAGAGAAAGGAGAACTGGAGGGGAAGAAGGAGGCTATTGTTTCTCCTGGAGGAGCCTGTCACACTGGCTTTCCTGAGGGACTCAGCCGTTCTCATCGTCAGAGGAGCTCGGGATCTCTTTGTCACTGAGAATGGCTGCAGTTCACTTTGAGGGAGCTCTGCTCCTTGCTTTGGGCATCACTTCTTGGCTCTGGGGGAAAATGGTGCACTGCTCAACGTCCTGGAGAAGCTTGTGCTGACTGTCCTGATACACACTTGGCTGTTACCCTCAGAGGAGCTCGGGACCTCACTGTCACTGAGGATGGCTGTGGTACGTTGGGGGGGCTCTGGTCCTTACCTTAAGAGTCGCTTTCTAGCTCCAGTGCAGATCCCTCTGTCTGCTGGCACAGATCTTTCATCCCACTAGCATAGGCCTTCTAGCTTCCACCACTGGCATTTGGGCCTTCCCAGTGCAGATCCATGGGACAGACTTGCCTGGGACACTGTCATGAGCTCTAGGCCTCCAGTTGGATACCTGATGGGAATTGTCTTCAGCTGGACTAATGCAGGAAATTCCCATGGAATCCAGGCCCTCAGCTGGATTCTTTGAGTCTCTTAATGTGTGGACAGATTTCCTGCATTCTTTTGTATTTGACTCTTTCAGTGACTATTATAAAATAATCTTATAAGTTATGGGTTCTGCATTAAATTGTTGCCCTTGCAAACCCTGATTACAACAATTAAGTAGCAACCTAAAAGAAATTCCAAATCATAATCATGACCATTAGGGAAATGAAGGTAGAAAACAGTGTACTTATAAAAGCATATTATGCAAATCAAAGGCCAGGACGTGAAATTGAGTGCAGAGAAGATTAGAGTGCTCTCGAGTGCCAGGTTACAGGCCTGTACCACCAGACCCATCTTAATAATGGCTTCTTGAACCTTTCAACATTACAGTACCAAAATGATCTTATTAACTGGCCTAACTTTTCAGAGATTGTTGAGATTAACATGAGAAACTCGTTTAAGAATGTGTGTTATTTGTCTGGTTTTGCTGGATATATTTTCAAGCATCTAAGTTACTGAAAATAAAAAAGATGAAATGATTGGGAACAAGATTCAGGTATTGTCAACTGTTTGAAAAACTAATATAACCGTCCATTAACATCATATCTAGTATTATCACATCTGTTATACTCTTCATAGAGGGTGAGGAATTCTGTGCATTTATTTCTTTCCATATCCCACACCACCAGGAAGTAGACGCACCCCTAGGGTGTACACCTGAATGTGTTTCTGAGTGGAGAAGCTGTCACTTAACTGGGGCTTCCATACGTATTCTCTCTAATCACAAAAATAGAAACAGAGGAATTTTGTTAGTCTCTTCTGAGAAAAATGAGATTCACCAACACCTGGACACAAATACTCATCACCGAGTGCCACAGCTCAGGACTGAAAAGTCATGTTCTGTGACAGCTCAGCATCTAGAATGCTGTCTTGCCATTCTGGGAAAATCTCCTGAAGCACTTCTAGAATGAAGCAATGAACCAAGCTACTTATACAACTAAGACATGGGCATTGGTTTACAGATCCTCTAGATACCCACACCCAATCTCAGCCATGGGCCAGGTCCTTCCTTTGAACCTCTGCACAAGTCTCCTGCCCTGGCAGCTCACTCTGGCCCAGGGGCTCTCTTTCAAAGCACACCTCTCAGGCCCTGGTGATGCTGAGCTTCCAATGTGTGCTCAGTGAATTCTTGTTGGAGTGGATGCTTCTGCTCTTCCTGTGTCTTTTGAATGGCATTCTTCTGCTCCACCATTAACAAAATAAAGCCTGGGGGAGCCTCATGGCACAGCATAGCAGAACCTGCAAATGAATTCCAACTAGAAACAAAGTGTGTCTCATTCATTTCCACAAGCAGGGCTGCATCCCTGCTGGCCGTAAGCCTGGGGTAAGCAGGAAGGGGCATTCTGGAGACAAAACCCAGACTGTTGCTGCAGACAGTCCCAAAGAAACACAGATTTTCCCACTACCTGGTTTTTCATTTTAAGAGACTGTCTTCAATTTAGAAGAAAATATCTCAAAGGAGAATGAGAACGCAGCACGGTATGAAGCATGCAAACACCACTTTCACCAGTGACTCATGGCCTTGTGCTGCCATATCTCATCTCTGAGAACGAGCTGAGACTTTTCACAGATCTTCCTTTGCAATTCATGATTTAAAAAGATACATATCTCGCACAAGTAGGAGCTTGAATCTGATCAGGTTCCAGGATTCCTCTGAGCCTCTTATAGCACGGATGTAGGCAGAAGCTGCAAGCTTCCTTTCACATCCTTCTGTCTGCTCTTCTGGGCTAGTCTGTGGGTCTCCGCTGCAGCCACCATGGCTCAGACATCAGCACAGGCCATGGTCAATTTAAGGTGACTTGTTAGGTCTTGGTAAATGATAATGATCTCTTTTCAAAGAACAATTCTTACAGGTCTCAGACTTCCTCAATTATGCCTTCATTTTGTTACGCACCATCTGCTTAGGAAACATCACTGCACCTATGGTGATTGTGGAGATGTCTTAGTAGCATCGCCCCACTTTAGAAAGGTGCTAGGAGAAACTGACAAAATATATTTTAAAAATTACTTATGTCTCCATGAGCTAGAAGTTGCCCAGTTTATAAATGAGGTACGTGCGTGCCAGGTATTATTAGGCAGTTGCATTGACTAAGGCTCTGTCTAATGAAGGGGGAAAAAGACTAGCTTTCCAAAATAAGAACCACTGAGAAGCAGCTTCCTGCTAAGGGCATGAGTTTCAAGATACTTGGCTGCATTATCAATGGGAAACAAAGCTCAATGTGGCAACACTAAAATGTTAAAACTTGGCCCACTTGCATGTTCCTGAACCATCTGTGGTTCCTCAGTGTTCTCTCCAGTAGGAGAAATGGTCCTTATGTCAGGGAGAAGGTTCCAAATACCTTGGAATACATCCCCAGTACTCCATTTGCTTTTGGACAAAATTAGGGAATGGAATATACTTGTTACCCAGCCCAAAGAAATTGATAAACCAAGAGAGGAAAACATTGCAGGCCAAGTTTATAAAGCTGGCTATAGTAATGAACTGATTCTGTTTTCGTATGTTTAGAGATAATATGGAAAACAGGCCTTGAAACATGATTCATACAAAATGAATATTTAAAGGTTTGAAACTTGTGCTGACAAGTTGTTTATAGATCTAAGCTGCCCCTTCTGTTAACAACATGAGCAAATTTCAATTTCCATAGTCTATTCTACCAAATACACATTAAAGTGGATTTAATACTCCACTGAACACACAGTCAGAAAGATACACAATTATCTAGAATATTAAGATATAACAGGCAAAGTTATTTATGGGCTTTAAATTACTGTAAAACGTGGCAATAATGCTATGAATTTCATCAGTGTGAATGTGAAAGATATTCAGATTTAAGGTCTTAAAAACATGTTGGAGAAAGTTTTGTTTTGTATTTCTTGATTCCTTCCATTCAAGTTGGTATCTAATTCAGTCTCTGAGTTGAGGGGAGAAGAATTCTAATGTACAAGCTTAAAATAAATGGTCCACCCAACTAATGAACAATCACAGCATACAAGATAAGTAAATTCTATGAATCTGCTCTGTAACATAGTGCCTATAGCTGACAAGAAGATACTGTGCGCTTAAACATTGCTAAGAGGAAAGATCTCATATTAAGGGTTCTTAACTGTCCAGTGCTGCACGCGCGTGCCACACACACACACACACACACACACACACATAGCATACAAGTGTATTTTTGGCAGTGGTAGCTATGCTTATTTTCTTTATGGTGGAGACATATCCTGGGTGTATGTGGTATGTGAAACCATCAAATAGCATGCATTGAGTACATGCCGTTCTTTTGTAGATCAAAGATACGTCAATAAAACTTTTAAAAAAAGAAAAGCATCTCTCATAGCATTTGCTATTTTTGTTGGCACCTGAGTAGTTACCATATTCAAGGCAATGAAAAGATTACAGAAACCATTTTTTTCTAGGCACATGTTCTTCCTCTGCCTCAGAGTCATGTGTTGCTCTGTGTAACTGACTGAAGTTGACCTAGAAAAGGGTGACAAGTGAATGCTCCTGTAAGTAGAGAGGAATCATAATGAACCTTGAAAACAAGTATAATATGAAAACCATTTCTGTAAAACATAAGCAGTAGAGAGAATGAGAAACTAAGTAAGAAATTCATTCCACTAAGCAGAAAGATAACTATACAGTCATCTTTCCTGACCTCAGACAGGCACGTTTTTGACCTTCCATGGATGCACAATAGTGCCATGAATTCTAACAAAGTTTAATTTATAAATTGACAGAGATTAACAAAAATAACTAATACTAAGATAGAATGATCATAACAATGTACTGTAATGAAAATCATTTAAAAGTTATGTCTCTGTAAAAAAAAAGTATCCCACTGTATTGTCCTCCACAGCCCTCTTCTTGAGATGACTTGCATGTCCCATGCCCACACGACAGGTGGAGGGCGGCGAAGGACATGGACATTGTGGTGCAACCTGAGGCTGTCATACCACGCTTTCTTGATCCTGAGCACCGCCACACCGCCACACCGCCATGGCATATCTGATAACCAAGATCTCCCAGGTGGGGAGTGTACACGTGACAGGTGTGTTGAACAGAAGGGTGACTCATGAAGCGGGCAGGCTGGGGCAGCATGAGATTGAACTGTGCTACTCTGAGTAGCCAGTGACTTAAAACTTGTAGCTTGCTTATTGTGGAACTTTCCATTGAACACTTTTGGATTTTAGCTGACTGTGGGCAACTGAAACAATGGAAAGCAGAACACTTTGAGATAAGGAGGGATATTGCCTTCACACGAGCTATTTTTTAAAATCTGTAGTCCAGCTAAGCTCAAAATGTTTACCAAATGTTACCCTGGATCAAATGATTAATCTTTGACTTAAGAATAGCAATACCTTGTTGATTAGTGCTCTAGCATGTTGGACATGTTGTTTTTATAGTGGTACAGTGCTGGGAAGCATAGAGGTGGTGGCAAACAGAGAAAGCAGAGGCCTTGGCATGACACCTGCATTCCTCACCCAGCTGGCATCCAGTGGCACATCCTCCCTCGGCAGTGGCTTGGTGGCCATGAGGGGCCATTCACGATAGACGCTGTACTGGCCTATGACTCAGGGATTCATCTTCTCTGCTCTCAAGCTAAGCTCTTAAGACATCTGTTCACTGAAAGTAAACATGGTCGATGTTATGATTTTGTCTAAATTAAACATTTTCTCTCTCATTGTGCACTGTACCCATGGTCCTCTAAGTCATTCCAGCTCATCCTTTTAGTGAAAGAGAAAGCGCCTGACACCAGCTATTTATATTTACTGCTTGGCTACTTCATTAGAATTTAGATTAGATTGAATTAGATTAAATACAAATGTTCTCTAAAAGCATTTGAATCTGAGGGCTTTCTCTCCCTCGCTGTGGAATGATGGATTTTGCCATTATTGGTAAAAGAAGTTTCATGTATTTATAAAAGGCAGAAGAAATATCCTGGGAACATGAGAATTTTTGCCTTCTTGCTCAAGTAAGACTAAAAATACATCTCTGAAAGACAACAGAGAAGAATTTCTGACTTTCAAGTTCTTTCTCCAAAAATAATTCTGCTCTTCCAGTGAAGCGCCTTGAAGTGGGCTCCTGCATGCCTGGTGCCAGGAGCTACGCGGAGGCAGAAAGTCTGCCCTTGATCTCAGCCGAAAGGCCAAGAAGCACTGAAGGAAGCCTGGGAGGTAGGAGTCTGACCTGTCCAACATAAATCAGCCCTTTCTTTACAGATCCAGTCCTGCTTCCTTTCATTCCGTGATTTCTCAGTGCCATTCCTTTGGATAAACTTTAGTGTTATTCATATTATGTCTTCCAGCTCAGCGAATGTGAAATGAGTGTCTATTACAGGCCAGCAGTATTCTAGGTGTTTGAGAAACACCACTGAATAAAACAGGATCACAAGTTCGAGCCCAGGCATGGCAATTTAGTGACCTAGTGAGACACTGTCTCAAAATAAAATATTGAAAAAATCATGGGGCTATAGCTCAGTGCCATCATGGAGCTCATGTTCCAGCACAGAAGAGTCGGACAATGAACAGTAACATAGCAAAAAGCAAATCATCTAGTATATTAAAAGGTGGCAGAAATACAGGGGGAAAATTACCACAGTCCAATGTGCTCAGGGCAAAGGGGCAGGTGTTGGCTTTAAACAGGAAGATCTAGAAAGGTGCCCCATGGAGAGGGACATGAGGGAATGGCTTGGGGAAGTACAGGCTTTAACCATATAGATGTCTGAGGGATGGGAGCCCAGGTGAGGAAGAACAGAGAGAGGCTCTGAGGCTGAAGGTGACTCAGAGTGGTCAAGGAATACGAAGGAAGCTCTGGAAATGGAGCTGAAGGAGTCAGGCAGAAGCGCACAGGAAGGTCTGGAGAAATAAAAGGGGAGGTAGGACCTTGTCAGCCACCAACAGGATTTTGGCTTTGACTTGGGATGGAATCAAGAAATATCAGAGGTCTCAAGCAGGGGGGGTCTGTCACATAATCTAATTTAAATTATCACTGTTATGGTTTGGGGCTGATTTTGCAAGGAGAAGCAGTATAACACAGGGCACATATTTTATAAGATTATTTATAATAATCACCCAAAGAATCATATACAAGAGAGTGCAGGAAAACTGTCCACACACTAAGGAACAAAGAACCCAGCTAAGGGCCTGGGTCCCATGGTAATGTCCTGCATGAGTCCAGCTGAAGACCTAGAGGTTATAACAATGCCTCCCAGGAGTCCAACTGGAGGGCTAGAGCCTATGACAATGTCTCATGCAGGCCTGTTTCATGGATCTTTGCTTGGAAGGCCCAAAGTTCAGCGGTGGAAGCTAGAAAGTCTGTGCCAGCGGGATGAAGGATCTGTGCTAGCAGGCTGAGGGATCTGTACTGGAGCCAGAAAGTGATGCTGAAAGTAAGAACCAGAGCTCCCGCAAAAAGTCCCACAGCCACCCTCAACAATAGTGAGGTCCCGTGCTCCTCCAAAGGTCAAGACAGCTGAGTTCCCATCAGGGAAGCCAACGCAACAAGCTTCTCCAGGAGACTGAGTAATACACCATCTTCCCCTCCAGAGCCAGAAAGCGATGCTCAGAGTGAGGACCAGAGCTCCTCAAAGTGAACCAAAGCCATTCTCAGTGCTGACAAGGTCCTGAGCTTGAAGATCCTCAGAGGTCCTCAGAGAATGAAAACAGCCAAGTTCATCATGAAAGCCAGCATGACGAGCTCCTCCAAAAGAACCAACAGCTCCTCACAGCTTCTACCAGCTCCCAACAGCCTTTTCTCAGTTCCCAGCAGATTTCCTTTCCAGTTCTACCTCTTATGCTGCTGGTAACAATCCCCAGGTGGGCCTCCCACACCCAGCACCACACTTACTCAGTTCACCACCAGTTGTCAATCCACCACAATCACTCTGGCTTCTGTTCAGAGTAAAAAGCAATAGTGCAGTGGGGATATAGCCGGAGTGTCCAGTTAAAAGGCATTTTCATTGGCCCAGAAGAAAGGTCCGGGGAGCCTTCATCAGTCTCACTGTAGTAGGAGTGACAGGAAGTGGGGGACTCTGGGTATACTTTCAGTGCAGGAGGATTTCCTCATGGATCGGAAACAACACGTGAAGGCAGCGTCGGGGATGATGCCAAGGTCTGAGGCCTCAACAACTAGAAGGATAAACAGCATGCGAAGTTTGTAACCAGTAGAGGGTTCTGAGAAGAGACGAGGAGCTCATCACAGGACGTGGCCAGTTCAAGCATCTGAGGCCCAGCCGGAAACGAGGACTGCGCAGCTGCACAGGGAGTGTCGGAGCTGAGGCAAGAGGGCTGAGCTGGAGACAGTCCTGACAGTCACAGGTGTGAAATTAGGTCAGTGGATGGGATCGGGTAATGACGGAGACAGAAGAGAAGAGGAAGAAAGACTGGGCCCTGGAGGACTCCAATTTTAAAAGGTCAAGATGAAGTAGAATCAACTAAAACGCCTGATGCGTGGCCCATGGAGCAGGAGTAACACCAGGCCAGTGTACTCTTCTGGGAGCCCAGGGAGCACCTCTCTGTGAAGATGGATCAGGACCTCCAGTGGGATGAGTGCACGGCCCACCTGCTTACTGTGCACAGTGACGCTGGGAAAGAGGGCGTCTCTTTCTCTGCGCTGTGAGGTCAGTGCAGTTACACACACTAACCAATTTTGTACTCAAGTAGTGTGAGGCTGGAGAACAGCACTGTGTTTGCCACTTTATAAACATAAAACCTGAGGTACAGAAAGGTGAAGTGATTTGCTTTAGGGTAATAAAACCCACAAGGGAAAGAACTAACCTTAGAACTGTCCTCCCGGCCCATTGTTCTTTTCCTTCAACACTTGCGGCCAAAATATCTGAGTCCATGGACTCTCGATCCAGTTAGGATTAGCCTGTGGGCTTAGAGTGGCTGAGGTGTGGGTCCAAAGCTTCCTGGTTCTCGTGGTTCTTTGCTCTGCATAACCCATTAGCTTGTAACCCACTAGTTCATAATCCACTAGCTCATAATGCACTTGTCCATAGATTCTGAGGGCTGATATTCTCTTCTGCTTGTGGGAAAGGTACCCACTCTCTGGTGATTATTAAGTGTTTTCTATGGGTACACAAGTAAACCTGAGTTATTAATTAGGATTTCTGGAAAGTTGCTGCCAAATGAGGCACCAGAGAAGGCCTTCTCTGGACACAGCAGAGCAGGGACAGGTGGAAAGCATTCAGGTCAGATTGCTCTTGTTCCAAGCTGCTCTACATAGTGCCATGTGACATGGGTTGGGGACAAGTTACTGAAGCCTTTTCGTTTCAGAAAAGTCTCATCTACAACAATGGAATAATGATAACAGTAAGTAGAAATTCATAGAGGTTTGAAATGTGAAAACCAAGTCAAAATATGTACTGGCCTCAGGATGGATGTACACAAATGAAGCACTCAGTGAATTCCAGGTTGTGCTGTTCCTGTTTCCCTTTCATCAGTTTCTTGCACAAGGTGATAGTCAGCCAATGTCTCACAGGGGAAAGATCAGAAAATAGATGAATGAAGAACTGACAGCACTGCTGCAGCATTTTAGAGAAAATGAGGAGGCCGCTTATCATCACTGGAGTCCAAACCACTGAGAGGAAAGAATTCTCATGAGGAAAGCTCACTGAAGCTCGGTTACACAGCCAGGACAACGACCGGTGCGGGAGGTGAGGGAGCAGGAGAGCAGGCAGAAGAGGCCCGGGGCTCTGCACCTTCTGCAGGCCTCTTCCGGTAACGCACATAAGAGATGGCCTTTGAGGCACAGAAGCATGGGACAGAAAAAGGGGGTAAGAGTCCAGGAGACTCTGAATGTAAGTTTAATAATTGTATCCCACTTCCTTCAATCCCTTCCTGACGAGGATGTTTTCTTATCTGTCCTATGCACATAGTAGGCGCATGAGGGGGAAATTACTAAAAGACACCAAAGTGCGACTTTTATCCATGAGATGAAGGAAGAAAACGGCATTATTAGAAAATCTGGTATTATATAAATTGGAAACTCACTCCTGAAAATGGAGAAATGATTATCTCTCAAAAAGCAGAATGTCACTCTTGCCTCTGATAAAGATCTGTATTTCACTCTGTATATTTTTCTATACTCAAAGCCAGGCTTTGGAGAAATAGGAACCTATATAGTGATACCTTGTTTCATGAATTTAATTCACTCTACAATTCTGGAAAAGAGGGCCACACTCATGATTAGTAGGAAGAGTGACTGTTCCTATTTATTTATCTCTCGATGCAGTATTTATCTCTCAATGCAGAGTTTGCAAACAAAAACAGAGTTTTGTCCAATGCTTCTGTTTGTGAACCAAACTGCTCACAAACAAAAGCACTGGTGAGCCAAAGTGCCACTGTTTCAGTTCATGCACTGTCGTTTTCTTGCCAGGTGGTTACCTCTCTTTTTACGTGCAAGATTAAATATTAATCCCAATTAAGGATGTTGTTTTGATGATTTAAATATGAAGTCTTTTGAAAGAATCCAGCAGTGTACCTGCTTAATTTAAACTCATTGTGTTAAGATGTCTTTTACAATAAATATAAAACCTGATTTTATGTATTAGAAAGGAGAAGCTCCTTCAGAAGAAAAAAACAATAGTTTTAAAAATAAGAAATAAGCAGCAAATATTAAAATTTCAGTGGATGGATGGAAATACACGGTTAAGAAAATCTTCCAGGAATTGGAGTCCAAAAGAATTAATGGAAAGAAAAAGAAAAAAAAAGAGAAGAACATTAAGTAATAGTTCCAGAAAGTTTGAGCTAAATAATAGGAGTTCCAAAAATAGAAATAAAGAACACAAAAAGGATGATGTCATCCAAGATATATTTAAAGACTTCCTCCAGGAATTAAAGAACATAAAATTGCAGAATGAAAGATTCTATGAGTGTCTGGCAAAGTGGGACAAAAATAGACCCCAATCAATGCACATTTGTGGGAAATTTAAGAACATTAGGAAGAAGGAGAAGCTTCTGGAAGCATCTGGGGGAAGACACGGATGGCAGAGGTACAGTCTCCATACACCCCCAGTACCTACAGAACTGTCAATATCAACACTACAATTGTAGGGGTGGCTGAACACTACCCCAGCAACTCTGAAGGAGGACTAATCCCGGTTGAAAAGTCTACACCCAAAATGGTATGAATGGTGAATGAAAATCAACCTGAAAATTAAAGGTATTCAAAATTTGTTTTAAGAAATTGACCTACCATGAACCATCTTTCAAAAAGCTACAAAAGGACCCGATTCCTCCAAATGAAGAAGCAACTCCACATGACAGGTGTCTGTAACAGGAGCCAGTCTAGTGCCAGGCATGGTGGCTCATGCCTGTAATCCCAGCACTCAGGAGGCTGAGGCAAGAGACTTGTTGTGAGTTTGAGGCCAGCCTGGGCTACAAAGTGAGATCAAGGCCAGCCTGAAACGCATAGTGACACCTTGTCTTAAAAAGACAAAAAAATAAAAAATTAACAGGGACCAGTCTAGAGTGGAGAGCTCAGGAGACTTAAAAAGAGATGCCTCCAAATGAGAAAATTAAAAGCTACTTGTATGTTTCAGAAGAGGTGGACAGTGGCGGGGGGGGGGGGGGGCTAGGAAGTACTGTGATAATGGAAAGCTTAGGAAGCAGGAACAAAGCCATGATTATCAGATAAAATGTACAAGAGATTATTTCTTTCTTATACATCTCCTTGAACCTGGATAACTCACTCAATACTCAGAATCCCAAATTTCCAGAAGAGTTTGACCCCTTCCCTTTCCCATGTCTAATAAGATGTCTCCCTTTTTCTGGCAAAAATGATTGCACGCATATTTGACTGTGGACCCCTTCAAGGCAAGGCACAGCTGTGCCTGTTCTACCTTACAGCAAAAGCATTCTTCACAGTAACAGGAGCTTGTTGAAAGCCTTGGAACCAAATCAACTATTAAATTTTATAGATAATTCCACGGTAAATGACAAGTACACAGTAATTTCAGAAGCCTGCCTAGCTTCTCTGAAGCAGCGGACTCCTAGCTTGCTTTGCTGTCTGCCCTCATGTGGGTCCATGTTAGATAGAAGGCCAGAGAATAAAACTCAGATAAGATAAGTATGCATCATTTATGGATCTGTAAAAACTGTATTAATTTAAAGATCATTCAAATTCCAGATGAAATCTCTTATAAAATCAAAATTGAGACACTATTTTAAGAACTTAATGGATTCAAGAAAACAATTTGTGATAGTACTTATTGGTCACGACAGGCTATGGCAGTAAAAAAAATGGTATGCTTCAAAAGGAAAAGTAGATGGGACATCTTCAGGGTTTCGTATAAGATAATGTTACGGCTATCACGTTTATTTCATTCATGAAAGGGAATTACAGTGTTTGGTGGGTATCCAGATTCAATACTTCCTCAGTAATTTCTCTGCAAGTTAGCATTAAATAATGTACAGATCAAAACATTCAGTTTATAACTGCTTTTAATTATTTGCTCTAAGATTATGTGGCACGGTTACTCCTCTTTGCCCATGGAATTAGTACAGGAACAATAATTTATAAGGCAAGAAAAGAAAGGAATAGTAAGAGAAATTTCCAGTGTTCTATTATTTCGACTGCCAAACTGTGCAGAACAGAACTGAACTCTGCCATGCTTTAAAAGATAATCAGAAGTACCTGTAAACAATCTGGGCACCGCGCACGAAGCGGCCAATGCACGCTCTGTTAACAGAGGGTGCTCCTGACCTCAGAGGTGCCCCACGGCTGTTTTTAGCTGGACTGGTGGTGCTTCTCCTCCCGGTCTGCATTCTCTGCTAGCTGCTTTCTGCCTCTGTCCTCCACATGATGGCCATCTAGTCAGCCATCTATTTTGGGAGCCCAGGGCCACTACTACTGTAGCAAGAGAGAAGGAATTTAAACAAAAGTATTCTTTGATAAATGCCAGCCTTTGAAGGAAGAAAGATTTGATTGGGTAATTCCCTGAGAACGGGTTGGTCTGGATATGCGTGGGCAAGTGCTAAGTCGGTAGAGGTGAATTTTTAACTCTATCACTTCCTTCTTTTTAATCTGTCTTTAAAACCCTTATGGGACAGTAGAGATCACGCACCCATGTGCGTGTCTCAACAATAAGTCACCCTCATCCTAAGATTTAAGACAAGCTGGTCTCAGATGCAGTCTTATCTTCCAGTCAGTCTTCGCCCTTTTCGGCAAATCCTTTCATCTGACTCTGTCGCTGAATAGTTGTTTGAATCCTTGACCATTTTAGGAAGGCATTCAGCATAGAGGAAAGTAGAGTACAAAGTCATGGTCAGAGAGACAAGCAAGGTTTCTTCAGGAATATCACAAAAGTAATGTCTTTTGTCCTTTGTGTATAAAATGAATCACCACTATTTTACATGACATGAGAGGTTATTTAAAAGGGGATAAAAACAAACCTAGACATTATCAAAGGAAGCTATTGTTTGTTATTATTATATAATTTAAAGGTGGATATTTAGAGCTGAAATTGTCAAAAATGTATTTGTTCATTCGAAAAGCATATGCACTTACTGCAGACCTACCCTGAGACAAGTAAACAATTGCCTCTACAGCCATGGGTAATACTGGCGTGATCCCCATCCTGAATTAAAATAAGTACACAATCCTGATGCATTAATAAGTGCTGTGAAGATGAAGGGTATGTGTGCTAGCACTAAAGAAAGGTGCCTAGCTCCGTTTTGGAGTGGTCAGAGTGGGCTCTGCAGCCAGTGAAGCATAACTGGTGTAAATGTACCAATTTAAGTTATAGAGGGAAAGTCAGGAGGTGTATGACAGCAAAGCGGGGTTTCATGTGGAGGTAACAACGTCGCCCAGGCCAGTGGAGCTGAACCTATGGTGCTTGTGCCGCAGCAGATGTTTGTCACCGGTGAAAGCTCTAAAAGGCTCCCCATCACCGACCTAGGCTGTGTTCTGAAGAAAGCATGGGACACTTACGGGAGGAATTCAGCATGGACAAAGGGAAAGATGCAAGGACTGAAACACAGGAGGCAGGTGAGGGAAAGAGGACGGAGGAGGCCATGTAAAAATAGGCTTTATCCCAAATGTATGGAATGAACTCACTAAATTTTATGCAACAGGAGACAGGATGTTTAAAGTGGTTCTTCAAGGAGTTAAAACTTTATCCTAAAAGCCACAGCAAGTCCTGCCAGGGTTTGATGGGGAAATTCCTGTGGAGTATTCATGACTTATTAAGATGTCTGTGAATATATATGGAATATAATTTTGAAAAAAGAAAAACTGTGGCATAATGCAGTTACAAGAACTCTGGGCCTGGTCTTGAGCATTTCGGGTAGAGACAGTGGATGTGACCGATAATACTGGAGAAGTAACACTGCAAAAGCACAGCGACGACGTGTCAGGAGGGAGAAGAATGATGCCCACATATCTGGCAAAGTTTCATGAATTTGATACGGAATCCAGGTGATGAGCAGTGACACATTCTGCACTTGAGAGGTGAGCTCCCGTGAGTCACTGTGATTGCTTGGATCTCAAACACTCTGCGAAGGATGCTGTGTTGAAAGCTTGGTCCCCAGCGGGTGCACTGTTTGGTGGCAAATTCAGGAGGTGGGACCTGCTGGGAGTTGGAACAGATGCGTCGTGGGGTGGGTGCCTTGGAAGGATCCACCTTGCGTGGTCCTCTGGCCTCTCCCTCCCCTCGTGCTCCCGGCTGCTCTGAGGGGCACGGCTCTGCTCCTCCAGGGCCTCTCTACCATGATGTTGTGCTTTGCCAGGGGCCTCAAAACACTGCAGCCAGTTTTAAAACTTTGGAGTGAAAACTTTTGACACCATAAGCCAAAATAAACCTTTCCTCCTTTAAGCTCCTTTGCTCTGGTGTTTTGTCACAGAGACGGAAAGTTGGCCACCACAGGGGCGATCGGGCAGATGCGCTCAGCACACCAATCCGGGCTAAAAGGAAAGACGCTGGGTGAGCCCAAGAATCCAAGTGCAGCAGGAGGACAGGCCCGGTGTGCCCAGCGTGTGGAGGTGTTCCTGGGACACCAGAACACAGGAGAACCAGAGGACAAGAGACATACCAGGAGGCCGGGCAGCCGCGGCTTCAAAGGTAAGCCCGAGAATGCTTCACTTCCTTTCTTTGAGAAGAGAGGAGACAACAGGGTCCAATATTGTAGAGAGATCAAGGAAGATAATGAGTGAAAATGTTCAAAGTTAGTAACATGTTACACAGCCGTAGTTATTTAGTTATGTTTTTCATCTCCTTCAGCCCTTATTTTCATTGCCTTGGTATATTCATCTCAACATAATTGTATACTTAATAAGAACAATAATATCTCTGTCTTTTCTCCAGACCTGAACCATAACAACTCAAACACAGCTGCCAGAAACCTTTTCTTATACTTACCCTTATTGTTTCTGAATCAGAACACCGGTTTTCTAAAAAAGCTTAGACTAGTGGTAAATATATTTTATCTGAGTTTAAACATAGTTGCCAGTTCAGTGAGTTTTGGAACAATTATTTTTAGGTATCCTAACAATTGCTGAAGTATCTGATAATCAGTGTTATGGAGATAGCCTCAAAAGAGGGAAAACATTTTTCCAGGACAGCACATTGTATTGCTTTGATACAGAGCAAATTTTAAGATAATGACACATCTTAATGAGAAAGGAGTCTATTCTCTGGTATGTCACCTTCCCGAAACATTATGTAAAACTCACACATATGTTATCGATAGTTATCTTCTCAATGGCTCTAGTACACTGTGATTAATTCCAGTTTTCCTGCATCATGCAGAATGCCACAGTACACTGAGGAGAAAAATAAAGAGCACAGTATTTCAAAAGTGCTGCCTCTCATGAATAATGAATAATGATGAATAGCGAATCATGATGAGTGGTCTTTGGCAAAGCATGAGTTATGAAAAGCTTTGCATGGGCTCAAGAACTGCACGGTCTAATGCTAAATTCTATTTAGTGATACAGAATTCCAAATACAAGGCAAGACTATAAATATGTAAATATACTGGAGACTGTCTTGGTTACTTTTCTCTCATTGCTGAGACAAATATCCAACTCCCAAAATTAAGGAAGGGAGGTTTATTTAGTTCATGGTTTGTAGGGTTTCATTCTGTAATCAGCTAGCTCCAAGGCAGGGTGGCGCATGGCCCAGGGGCAACAGGTCAAGGTAGCAGAAGACAGCAAAAGCAGCAAGAGCAAAAGAGGGGCAACAAGCCTCTTCTCCTCCCTTATACTGTACACAGGCTGCCGACCCACACCATCTCCATGCCCTCCTCTTGCACACGCTGAGGATGTCTACAAAGTTAGGGCTCTGGCCCCCTGCTGAGTTGCTTAGCTAAGCTTTTAGGTTTCTCAAGTTTACAAGGTATCAACCATTACAGAGAAAAATTTAAAATTTTGAGCCATACTTATTAATGGGATAAAATAGTCACATATATTTTTCTTATTAATGCTTCTACCTATATTTACACATCTAGCCACAAACCAGACATTTATTATTTGATGATAGGAAATACACCTAACTCATACTGCACAAAAAGCTTGTTCTTTGGCTGCAAAAATCTAACACATTATGTGATTTTCTTTCTTCTTTCTTTCTTTCTTTCTTTCTTTCTTTCTTTCTTTCAACAGTGTCTTGCTATGTAGTTCAGACTGGCCTTGAAATCACTATGCCACCCAGATTGGCCTTAATCTCACAGCACTCCTCCTGCCTCAGCCTCCCACATGCTGAGATTACACACATGCACCACCATGCCTGGGTGTGATTTTCATAGTGAATATCAACTAGATGCAGCAAAACAATGTTTCTTATTGCAACTAAAATAAAGGTCCCAATGGATCTACTGTCAAGGTAAATTCAGTCTTCTTTAAGTCTCTGTAGTCATTGAAATTTTGGAAACTTTACTCCACATCTGAGCTTTGTATAAACCTGACAGGAATATGGGCTCAAGATGTGGAAGGTTACAGGGGAAACAAACTTTTCCCTTAAATATACGAAAAGATAGTGCCAACTTTGGCAATCATGTAGCGCCTCTACAGAAAATTGAGTTATTTAGGAATGTGGAGGAAGATCCAAGCTGGAGTGAATGTTCTGGTCATTCCAGGGTGTTTTCATTATTTTTTATGCACAAGATATAATATGATGGAATACAGCTATTTCTATAATGCCAGAATTGCACAATTACTTTAATCATCGTAATGTAGCCATTTGTACAAGCTGCTTGACACTACTTTGGTGCTTTTCTGTCTGTCTCATCCACCTGCCTTCCTTCTTACACATGTATACAAAGCATTTTGTTGTGGCATTGTATTTACACTAGCAGACTGGTGTGTGTAGGAAATACTGGAAAATAGTAGGGAGGTGTAAGAAACCTTTATAAATATGGATGATGCAAATCAGTGATGTCCCTTCGTGAAGCTATTGTATTGTTCCTTGATACTTTCTGTGCATGTTTAACGGGCTACAGATGGCTTCTGTGGCTGAAGATGTCATAAATTCACCAAGGCTGCCTTTATTGTATTCTTTCAGAAAAAGTCACTGGAGAATTTTTAAAAATCCAAGCTAAAGAAAGTGACTTCCCTCTTTTTTCTCCTGGCCTCTCTGAAGTCTTTCTACCTCCCTTTCTACTTCCCTTCCTCCGTTCTTCCTTCATTTTGCCTGTTTTGAAACAGCAATGTGAGTTAGACACATAAAAAGTAGAAGTAGACAAATAAATGGAAATAGTATTGATTCACATAAAATGAACATTTCAATTTGCTTAATGCCTGATTATTCATCATGTGATCTCTTAGACAGCAGGAGTGGGTGACATTTCTCTTCACCCATATGCTAAGTACGCCACTGTAGGAAGAGTTGTCATGGGTACAGCTTGCCTGAGCTCAGGCAGACCTTGACTCTGTTTACAGGGAACTGATGGGCTGGAGCTCAGTGTTAGGCAGAAGCACGTGGTGCTTGCGGGAAGCCTGCCAGGGCAGGTGTGGTGGAAGCCTTGTCCCCTTCCGGCGTGCTCTGAAGGATTAGAAGAAGCATCACTGGTCCCTGCACTTTTCACTGCCTTTGAGGGAGTGGGGAGAGGGAAAGGGGAGGGTCATGCAGAGCGCGGACAGAATGAATAGGTTCAGTAAATCTAAAGAGATCACTGAGTAGAAACCAAAGTAGGCAGATTAAAATCAGAGGAAACAGGGCTGAGAAAACTATCATCTCTGTCAGCTTTAAGAGACCATCACCTCCTTGAGTTCATTCTATTCATTTCGGTGATCCCTAAATTAGCTGGTGATACTTTGCAACCAGTAGGTGATGTGTAATCATTTGTGGAATTAAATATGTGCCTTTCTGCCAGTTTCCTTCTATATCCTTAATCAAAAAATAAATATCCACTGTGTCAAGCACCTATTGAGGGGGCTGGGGATATAGCTCAGTGGAATAAGCGCCTGCCTAGCAAGTGCAGGGTCCTGAGTTCGATCCCCAGTACCGCCAAAAAAAAAAAAAAAAAAAAAGCACCTATTGGGAAGAGAGACTTTCAAGACAGAGCTCTCACATCAAGGGGTAGGGGTGGGCTTTGCTCTTGGCCATGATCTGATGCAGGTCTAGCAGTTCTTGCAGTCTGAGGGACTGACCAAGCTCAAGGTGACGGGAGGACCCAGGGAAGGGAGGTGGACGGAAGCAGGGAGTGACAGCCCATGGACGTGGAGTGCTAGCTTTTGGCCAGCTGGTGTGGACATGTTAGAATATTTTAACAGCTGCTATGGATACAGTCTCCGAGAAGCGGAGCAGCAAACACACATATGGGGCAGTGGGCATAATCTCAGCGGGCATTCATATCAAGAATGGTGGGGTTTCCAGCTAGAAATATGGCCAGACTCTACCATATTTACAAGTTAATCTGCTTGAAAATTTCAAACCCTTAACAAAGAGGCATCCTACTAGCCAGGTTGTCCCAGACTGTAGACCTACTCCAGGGCCTACCATGAAGGAGAAAATAATACTGCCTGTAGATGATGATACAGACTGACCAGCTCACGTCAGGGTAGTCACGACACTGCACTAGACAAGAGATGGTAAATTGTCTCGTGAGTTCACCCATAAACTTCAGCTTTGGGACTCCTACTTAGAAGGGGAAGAATTTATGCTTCTCTCTAGAAAAGCGATTTATGACAATATTTAAGTAAGTCAATGTCCAGAATTCTGTACCAAATCTGAATAATTTTATAGTCTGGCAAAGACTCTGCATGGCAGTGCATATTTCTGTTATACAAGTAAAATTTGGTCCAAACAATTGGGTACAGGATCATGAAAACTGTGTACTGCCTCCTTTCTCTCAGAAGAACATTTTAGGAGATTTTTCTCCATTGCTGCCTAAGGGAAACAGGCTTCAGAAAGCAATTTGGAATTTATGGATTTACCTTACATTTTAGACTTTATTTATATTGTTCTTTGGCCTCTCCTGTGTTATGGTGTGAATTGTATAGCCTCAAAATTCATATGTGGAAGCCCTAGGCCCCAGTACCCAAGAATGTGACTGTAGCAGGCAGTGGGGTCTTTAGCCAGGTAATTAATGCAAAATGAGGGGCCTATGCAGTGGACCCTAAACTAATCTGACTGATGTCCTGATAGAGGAGGAGATGTGGACACATCATCCAGAGGGGAGACCAGGCAGACACACTAAGAGACCAACCATCTATACATGAAAAAGCAACTGACCCTGGGGATACCCTACCCTGAGACTTCCAACTCCAGGACTGCAAGACACAAGACTTCTGTCGTTTAAGCTCTTCTTGCCTTCAGTTTGTGGTACTTTGTTATGACACCCTTAGGAGACTGACACAGATGACAGGCCATCTGTACCCCTGGTTCTACAACTACAAACTCAGTCAACTAAATATTGAAAATATAGAACAATATTTTTGTCTATATTAAATATATGACTATTTTCTTGTCATTATTCCCTAAACAATGTGACACAAATGCTATGTGAATAGTAGTTACATTGCTTCATATATTATAAGTCATCTAGAGGTGATTTGGGCTGCGTGGGTGCGTGGGCAGACTGTGCAGGCACCACTCCACTTTAGAGAAGAGACGTGAGGATCGGCAGATTTTGGTGCTTATATGTGGAGGGGGTACTGGGAATGATCCTCAGCAGATACCAAGGATGACTGTACTCTGTAAGTTATCGTATCTGTTGCAGTAAAAACTGCACCAAATGGAGCACAAAAGTAAAAGTATTTAAACTCCTACTTTTTTTTTAATAGTACCAAGGTTTCACACTTAGTACAGGGAGGAAAAGAGACAGGCTCTGCAGAGAGGAAACTCTCACTTCCTTAGAGTATGTTTCCACGCAAATGTTATCTCTAAGCCACACCTTTGGGATCTTCTCATTTTCTCTGTGGGCAGGACTTCTCTCTGCGTCCTCCTCTCCACCCCTGTGTCCATCTTTGACACCTCATTGCCTTCCTGGTTTGGGACCTGACAGGTCCATCTGTTCATCCATCATCCATTTTTCTCAGAAATCTTTGGCACCTTCTGTCCAAAGTGCCTGGGCACCGCGACCCCTCCTTCATGAACCTTTCACTCTTGGCCATTGTCTGAGAAACATGGACCCCAAGCTCCTCATTTATGCCTTTTTGAGGCAGAGCCGCAGCAGGAAAAGAGATGGGCTCTTATTTCCTTTGTCTCAGGAGATGAATGTCAGGAGCTGGAGAGCCGCAGTTAGAGGCGGAACTTTACTTTCCAGCTTACTTGTGTGTTCTCTTTGCTTAAAAGATTGCTGTTTTTCAAAGTCAAGATAGAAATTTGACAATATACAAATGGACATAGATAAGTGTATGATTCATAAAGAGTTTATCAACGTGTTAGAGAAATTTATAGATCTCCACACAGCATATTCATACTCAT
This sequence comes from Dinomys branickii, assembly GCA_004027595.1. Classification (NCBI taxonomy): domain Eukaryota; kingdom Metazoa; phylum Chordata; class Mammalia; order Rodentia; family Dinomyidae; genus Dinomys; species Dinomys branickii. Next base: position 18,164 of record PVLD010010729.1, on the reverse strand, counting down.
GAGCATGGAGATGATTCCAAACTTATTGGATTCACACTGCCTCTTGCCAGGTGACCAGGGAAAACAACTGCACCAGAAAGAAAAAACTGAGATTATAGAATGAGACTTATTCTGCTACTAGGATTGCAGTACCCCCATCTGTAATATTGCTTTCATGGTTTCAGTTGCTGAGGATCAACTGTAATTCAAAACTTTCTAGTGGAAAATTCCAGAAAACTTTGTAAGTTTTAAATTGAATACTGCTCTGAGCATTGTGATGGAACCCCCCGCTATCCTGTAAACAGATCCTTCTGTCCAGTATGTCCACACTGCTTGTGCTACCCATGAGTGATCACTCACTGTCTGTCAGGGCTATTAGACTGATTATCCAGGCAGCCCAGTGCCTGTGTTCACGTAACCCTTCTTTCACATACTGGTGGCCCCAGAGCTGGATAGTAGTACTGGCCATGTGGCTTTGTCCAGTAGAAGCCATGAAGTACATCCTTTAGGAGAAGAGATTAAAGTTTTGCATTTAATAAAGGAAGGAAAAACTCACATGCTGAGGTTGTTAAACTTTATGGTGCAGTAAGGTATTTGGAGATAGTGGCAAAGACAGAGAGAGAAAGACAGAGAGACAGAGAGAGAGTGCCTACATTTGCGTAACTCATTACAATATATTGTCATGTGTTAAATTTCATTTTTACTTATTAATCTCTTCGCTGTGCTTACTTTAGACACTAAAGTTTACCATAGGTGTGTATAGATAGGATAAAAATATATGGGGGGTGGCGCTATCTGCAGCTTCAGACATGACTGGGGTCTCGGGATGTATCCCTCATGAATAAAGAGGAAATACTGTACCTTTTTGTAAATGTTCCCTTGGAAGTTCCCTTTAAGGATAGAAACTAATTTAGAGTCCTGAGCAGACACACAGGGTTGGCAGAATGACGCATTGCAGACATCAAGAGGGGGCTGTCAGTTGTGAACTGGTGGGTGCTGTGCCAGACAGTACAGGTACTGACTTCCCTAATGAGGCACTATTTACACAGCTGCACTTTGAAGAAAAACCAGGTTTGAAAGTGAGGAGGTAGGGACACAAACTAATACGATTCTGTCAAAAATCAAAGGCTGAAATATGTTAAATGAGACAGCAAAAGAAGAAACCTGACGTTAAACAGTTATCTGCTCTGACTCGGAAATTAGTTAAAACTCTCTACCAAGCTAGGAAAAAAGACCTGCAGCAAACTATTTCTCACGTTTTATGGAGCTGCACATTGAGGCAGGAATAATGAAACCAACACACGGCCGTCAGATAGCATTTGCTTGTTAAAGGTGGGAAATGGGCTTGTGTACCTGACCCTCAGACCGCTTTCAAAGGGAGCTATTTAGTCCACAACTGCAAGAATCATGAAAAGAGGAAAAGAGAAAGAAATTACCAAGGAAGCAAAAGCATCAAAAAGTGAAAGTAAAAAAATAAAAATAGTGTGTACTTCTCTGGTTATTGGAAATAAAACTCCATTTTTAATATAGGAATAATAAATTTTATGACAGATATCTGTGAACATCTTTGGCTACTAAATGGTTATTATATATGACTGTTTAAAGTTCAAATATGTATTACCCCCTTGTGTCTCAAAATTTTACAGCAAGAATTCACCAACGTATTTCTGTACTCAAAACACAGATAAAGCAGAGGAAGCCAAGAAACGAAGACATGGAACTGATGCACAAAGCACCTTCATGTAGGAAGTTCCACGAGCAGCTTTTCTTCTCTTGGAGATGAAATTTTTTTAAATTAATTTTGTTGGCACCTTTTAGACAGACATAAGCATTATATTCACTATATGGAATTTGTACCTGTACATGTCATATCTTGATTCCTCTTTTTCCCCAATCCCCCCCCCTCGATTCCCTTTCCCCTTTTTATTTACAAAAGCTTGGTTTCCATTTTCCCTCTCCTAGTGTCCATTTTCTTTTCCCTTCCTTCCTTTCTTCCTCCCCCTCCCTTGTTCCCTTTTCCATTGAAACATTTTCTTCCCATTTCTTAATATCTATTATACATTTTAGTCCTTATTTACACTTTCAGCTTCTCACACCAGAAAAACAATGAGATACTTAAACATGTGTGCCCAATCTATTTCACTTAAACTATGGTCTCAAGATGCATCCATTTACATAGAAGTGTTTTGTTTGTCCTTCTTTATGCCAGAGTAGTACTCCATTATATTAAAAAAAAAACTCACATTTTTATCCACTCATCCGCTGAGGGGCACCTGGGATATTTCCAACGTTTAGCTCTTACAAACTGTGCTGCTGTGAACAAGGGTGTGCATGTACCGCTGTGGTATGATGTTTTCAATTCTTTGGGGAAGAAGGAGAACAGGCAGGTCAAACGGAGCCGCTAGTTTCAGTTTTTTGAGGAATCTCCACACTGATTTCCGCGGTTTTCATGCCAATCTACACTCCCGCCAGTCGTGGAGAAGGGTTCCTTTTTGGCCCACAGCCTGACTAGCATTTGTTATTGGTTGATTTTTTGACAATAGCCATTCTTTGTGGGATGAGATGGGATCTCAGTGTTATTTTATTTTGCATCTCTCAAATGAACAATGATGTTGAACATTTTTTTCATATATTTATGTGTTGTTTCTATGTCTTTATCTGAGAAGTATCTATTCATTTCAGGTGCCAAATTTTGGATTGGGTCTTTAAAGTTTGGGCATCAATTTTTGTGTTCTTTATATATTCTAGATATTAGTCCTTTGCCCTACTCAATATAGTTCTGGAAACATTAGCCAGAGCAATTAGAAATAAATAAAAGGATTAAGGATAGGAAAAGAAGAGATTAAATTATCATTATCTGCAGATGACAAAATACCCTACATAGTAGAGTATTCCACCCAAAGATTTCTAGATTTAATAACCAAATGCAGTAGCATAGTTGGATATAATGTTAAGATTCAAAAATCCATAGTATTTCTGTATAAAATCAGTCACTGAGAGAAAAATTCATTTAATTTAAGGAATTAAATCACCCCTTTTACAATAACATCAAGAAAAATGAGACAATTAGGAATCAGTCTAACAAAAGGAGTAAAGAGAGTAAAAGACCAATGCACTGAAAATGACAGTACTCTAAAAAGAAGCTCAAAGAGGATGTCAGGAAGGGGAAAGGTGCCCCTTGCTCTGGGGTAGGAAGAACCAATATAAAGAAAATGGCCATACTCCCAAAATTGTTATCAAGGTTTAATGCTATCCCAATAAAAATGCCAATTCTCACAGAATTAGAGAAAACAATCCTAAAATTCATTTGGTCCCAGAAGAGACCCAAAATAGCAAAAGTAATTGTAGGCAACAAAGGCAGGGCAGGGGTATCACGGTCCCTAACTTGAAATTATACTACAAAGCTACTGCTATAAAAATAGCATAGTACAGTTGCCAAAACAGAGTTAAGCATCAGTGGAACAGATTAGAAGATAGAGAGACAACTCCAAACACACTCAACCACCTTGTCTTTTACAAAGGAGCCAAACAACTTCAATGGAAGAAAGAACTCCTCTTTAATGAATAGTGCTGGAAAACTGGCTTTCTACATGCTGAAAATTAAAACTAGACCCACGTCTATCACCGTGCACTAAAATAAAATTGAAATGGGTCAAAGATCTAAGTATTGAAATGAGACACTAAATCTGCTGCAAGATAGAATAGATAGAACTCTTCAAGACATAGATGTAGGCAAAGAATTTATGATCAAAACCCCAATCACACAGGAATTTTACGAAGAATCAACAACTGCAATTTCATTTAGTTAAAACACTTTTTTTTGGTACCAGGAATCAAACTGACAACCTTGCACTTGCCAAGCAGGTACTGTGCTGCTGAGCTATATTCCCAGCGGTTTTATTAAAGAAACTTTTGCATAGCAAAAGAAACCACTAACACAGGGAAGAGGCAACGTACTGAGTGCGAAAACTCTTTGCCAGCAACTCCTCAGAGATGGTATTTTAATCTTCATAGAAATGAAAATGAAAAAGGTGAGTGTTTCCCTTTCAGGTTTGGCTGTTGGGGAGCTCAGAGCTGAATTTATGATTTGGTTACAACTTCTGTGATTTATTTCCTCCTGATTGCTAATTCATATTTTTATACTTGAAATGCTTTCATTCTTCCAGAGTTTTACTCATATATACTTTTAATTTTCTTACATATGTGTGTGTGTGTGTGTAATGCAATAGAACTAAATAAATAGTAATTATTATAACTGTTTGTCCCAGCACCCAAAGGCAACCATGAAAAATTCACTTGTCAATAGCAGTGGTGGCAAACCTGGCACATGTACCACAGCTGGGTATTTGTGTCATTAAAAGCTTTAAAATGTTCACCATCCCTGGGCTACAGCCTTCTGTGTATGTGTATGTGTATGTGTGTGTGAGTATATATGTGTAAGGATGTGTCTGTGAACACATAAATGAGATGACTATATATGTATCAATACATATCCTTTGTTTCATCTTACTGTGAATGTTAACTAATGTCAATCAATACTCACATCTAATACTTTCATGGCTCTTCTGGCATTTTGTTACGTGGAGATACTAAGTTTTACTTAAGCCATAAGATGTTTCCAGCCTTTCTGATAGTAAACGCTGAAATATGTAGTTCTTGCAAAACTTTCATGACTATTGTTATAGATAAACCTACAATAAATTTCTAGTAATAAAATGGCCATCAAAGCATAAACAATATTTTTAGACTTTTAGAAGTGATTTCCAGCTTTTAGGCATCATTCAAAATGGTGGCAGCAGTCTTTCATAAAGCAAATATTTAAAAACTTGCTTTTCTTTCACAAACCAACAAGGAAGTGAGGTATTTGATAGCTTGATAGCTTCACACTTACATTTTTTGCAGTGTTTCAGATCACTAAAGGTTTACAAGTATTATGTCATTGTCCTACATCATCTGTAGGTCCCAGAAGTCCAGCGGGATGCCAGAGCCCAAGACTGCTGGAATCCCTAGAAAAGGCTTGGAATCTGCAAGTGGCCCGCTTGCAGCCTTGTGCATTCCTCTTGCTGTTTCCTGAAGCAACTGGTGTCATGTTAGGGCTGTGCACATGCTCTTACTCTAAATCCTTTCAGGAATAAGAAAAGTCTGTACATGTTCAGTGACAGGTGGAGTTTTTAAACAAATGTTCTTGCTCTAAGGTTGGTTGGATGGTTAGGGAGCCCAGGAGCTCAGAGGGGAGGGTGAGATGAATCTCTGACTGCACCACTTTCTGGAATGCAGCATCTGAGGGACATTCTGTGCTAGTCCTTTGCACTTCCTGCCCTGCCAGTGTCCCTGATAATGTTCTCTACAAATTCCATAGCAGTTACTTTTAAAGCCTTGAGCTTCACCAGGCCCCATTCGAGGCATTTGAGTCTGTGGTGATCATCCAGCAGCTCGCTCTCAGCCCTCTGGCCCCAGCCCACTCTGTCTGGAGTCAGCGCCTCAGCTCTGCTGCAGTGGCTCAGGTCAGCTTCAGGCATGATGGTGCAACATGCCAGTCTTGAGAGCAAAACATATGCTTTGGGAGATAAAGTGCTGCTTCACGTGTGAGGTCAGGGGTGGGGTGGTGAACCTGTGGCACATGTGTTGTTTTTCTCTTAAAGCAAAAGATGCTAAAGTAGGAATTGTTTTTTCTAAACCAAAACCTCAGCCTTCAGGCTTAGTTGCACTGTTGGCATTTTGCACTTATGTATGGGCTTTTGGTTGCATTTGAGGCCTCATCTCTAAAAGGCTTGCCCTTAGTGATGGAGGAAACATCCATGAGTACCAGCTCTCCTCAGGAGCTCAACCCTAATGCATTGTGAGCACGTACTGATAAAAAATAAAAACTGAAAAAATTGATAATGTGTGACTGCATCTCTTCTCTTGGTTTATAGATTAGTGAACTATAGAGAAATGCTCTTTCTGCTTTAAAGTTGCAATGGATTTTGCAATATTTCTGTTAGTTATTCTATGGTCAAATTTTCCTCAGGATCTTAGGATCATTTGAAGTTAATCTAGATCTGTCTCTTCTGTTTGACTATCTAGTTGTCCCAACATTTTTTCCCAATACTTAGTCATTTTAAAAAATAGTGTAGTTTATGTGCAGTAAAGAGCGCTATGGCAAAATCAGGCTGAATTCCTCAAGAGACCAAAGAACTCTATTTAGAAGAAACAGAGTTTTATTTTAATAGTCTGGACCAGTCACCATACACCCCCGACTAACAGGTCAGGGACGTAGGGCACCTAACTGCCTTTGTTCCCACCTTATATACATTTTTTGTTTCCATGGTAACAGATTGGAATGTTGTAGCCCTGGCCACAGTTGTTTTTCTTGTGTCACATGACTGGGTCAGGCTCCAGCCATGAGGCCAGCCACAATGATATATACTTTCTGTCCTCTGTTCTATATGTCCCCCTTTAGATAACCATGCATTTTCTTTATGGTTACAATGTTTACCTAGGGCCAAGGAAAAGGTGAAACAACCCAGGCAAGATTTGTCTTTGGAGAAACATTCCAGGGCAAAGTCAGGACAGCAAAGTTAACTTTTACAACCCCTCTGGGATGTTTCTCAAGACACATTTTGAGGCTTGCACTAAGACTAGAATTATTCTATCTTAAAATGACATGCTAAGAGTCGCTGTCCCTTACAGGAGCATATGCTGAGTTGAGTTCTATGATGATGTAAAATACTTTCATTTTCCCAGAAAATGTCCTTGTGGCCCTTTTCAGCCACTACTAATATTTTGTGACTTTTGTCATGTGTATTAGGCAGTTTTCTGTCACTGCAAAAAATATTTGAGTTAAGCCAAAATGACTTCCTCCACCAACTCTACCTCTGGAAGGTTTTACCACCTTCCCACAGTGCTGCAAGCTGACAGCCAACCCTTCAGCACAAGGGCCTCTGGAGGTCGCTTTTTTTTTTTTTTTTTTTTTTTTTTTTTTTTTTTTTTTTTTTTTTTTGCGGTACTGGGGATTGAACTCAGGACCCTGCACTTGCTAGGCAAGCGCTTATTCCACTGAGCTATATCCCCAGCCCCCTGGAGGTCGCTTTCTTACAGGTTGCAGAGCCTGTTCTGGAGGCTAAAAGGAAGGCTAAGACTCATGGCACATCTCTTCTCACACAGAATCGATGATGTGGCTATGGAAGCTCCCAAGTAGGAGCAGGGCAAAATTTCCCACCAACTCAGCAAGCATTCTTAGAATTAGAAAAAAACAAAACAACATAATATTTCATACATCTGAGGGCTGTAGGACAAATTTACTCACTTAATAGTTACTTTCTTTCCCCGTACCCACATGAATTTTGTTTACATTTGGACCAACAGTTTTAAAATTTGTCTGCATGTTGACCTAACCTGGGAGTTTTGAAAAATATTGATGTTTTCATCTCACCACTCCCATAACCCACCCCAGCGGAGAACCTGATGAATTGCTCCAGAGTGTGGGCTGAACATTTGGAGTTTTAAAATACCCCCAGGTAAATACACTGAGCAGTCAAAGCGGGGAAACGGGATTTTGTAGCAGTGTCTCACTTGCGTTAATGCTGTCATAAGCTACACGGGAGAGACATCTGTCCCAGTACAGGTTTTGATTCCAGAGGACTAGAGGTTGCCAGTCTGCACTTGGAACCAGTACTGTGGTGGTGTCAATACTGATCTTTGAAAGTAAGTTGTGTTAGTCCATTTTCTTTGGAGTTAACAGAATATCTGAGGCTGTGTACTTTAAAGTTGATGGAAATCTGTCCAACAGCTCTCCCTGGCTGAGGGGTCTCAGAAGTTACACGGTCCCTTCTGGAGGCGATGTGCCCCGTGCCTGACTTATGCCTCCCTCGGCCCTGCCTTGTCAAGGTCAGACCTAGGACACATGTACCTTTGGGAAGCACTCCATAGCACCAAGGATGAAGCCATTTTTCTGACACTTTCTGTAGAGCTAAGGCCTCTGTTAACACCACTGAATCCACACCTTAGCCATGGTAAGGTGTTTTCCTTGCAATATTAACTGAAATGCCGCTTTTGCTTCATCGCCTTCACTTCCCCTTTCTGAAGCAGCAATAACGCTCTATACGCAGCCCTATTCCGGGTGTGGTCACCAGTTAAGGCTAAGACGCCATCTGCTTTGCAGCACTCCGCCATTAGTCCTGAGCCTCTCCTTCTGGGCCAGTCTGCAGGAGGCCCCTTCACAGGTCACGATCCACAGCTCATCCTCTTGCACATCCACTCGTGCTTTTGTGATCCACTGTTTACTTCATTTTTAGTCTCCCATTCAGCACTGTCCTCCCTGCTGTAGTGTTGCCCCTCTCATCTAACGATCCTCCTTCCACCGTACACAGACACTGGTGTTTTTTCCCACATGGCCCTGAATCTCCTTCACCACATGTCCCACGGGGCAGTGTTCTCGCAAAGGAACCCAGATCTGGCAGCAGACACAAATGGCAGGCGGGCAAAATGAACACCCGAAGCTTCACTTGAGAATCCTAAAGGGGACGATGATTATAACAACCTGGATTACTAAGTGTGTTCGTGACTGTAGAGATCTGAACTTCTCCCAAAAAGTAGATGTGTGGAAAGCTTGGTCACCAGCCTGGGGCTCTGTTGGGAAGTGAGAGAACTTTAGGATGCAGGGACCAGTAGGAGGAAGTTAGGTTTTGGGGATATTTCTGTGAAGAGGGTATCGGCAGTAGGGACAAGCAACCATGGAATGAGGCTCCAGAAATCATAAGCCAAAATAAACCTTTCCCACGTTGAGTGTCTCATGCATCTTTGTCACAGTAACGGCAAGCTCGCCAATAGCATTTCATCATTAATGATCAGTTCTCTGTTCTCGGAGCGAATGAGGCCGTAGACAGCAGTAATTATGGCACCATTTCTCCCCCAGTTTCCTAGTGTCCTGTGCTCTGCACCCTTAGGGCTCCTTTAGATCGGTTTGCCACCCAGAATTTGATGTCTGAGAGTTTTCTGAAAAGTACATTCATCCTTCATTAGCAAAAGCACCTCCGTTCTTCCAGCTATAACCCAATGAAAGGAACTGATAACAGAGGCCTTTTTATCAGTCAAGTTCTTGAGACTTTCTAAGATTTGAAAAACCTTATTCTCGTGTTATTAAATTTTATTCCCATCCAGTGTCCTAAGATGGTATTCAGCATAATCTTGGCAAGGTTTGGGTCTATGTACATGTTTAAGAGGCCACAAGGACAGGTAAACATGAAGCCTTCTCCTTCTGTATGAGTCTCATGCTACTTTCCTGCTCCAGTTTATGGTTGATGTAACGTGTTCACCTGCTAACAAGCAAATTCATACGTTAACGGTTTTGGAGGTGGACCCAAGGGGAGGTAATTAGGATGAGACAGGGTTAAAGGGTGGGTTCACTGGTGGAATCAGTGGCTTTAACAGAAGAGAAAGAGGCCCAAGATCACACACATGCTCTGTCTCGATACATGGTGGCCTCCACTGTGGGGTGAGGCAGCAAGGAGCCAGGACCATGATCTAGAATTTCTCACCCTTGTGAACCATGAACTAAATAACCCTCTACTCTTTTAAAATTGCCCAGCCTGTGGCGTCCAGTTACAGAGATGGAAAGCAAAGGCAGGCAGACCCAAACAGGGTGTAGGAAGAAGAGAGCAGAGAACACTGCCTCCAGTTTCCTTTAATGTTATTGACGTATAGAGGGCAGTTCACACCGTAGATGTACAGCTTTGACTTGTTTACATTTTAGCAAAACCAGACTCAAAACTACCCTGAGAGCAGGACAGAGTCCTAACTGAAGCATTTCTTGTACTAGAGAATGTTTGGGGAACAGGCTTTGAGGGCATCAAGATCTATAAGTTCCCCTAAAAAAAGCTTCCCACTGTCAAAGGCACCTTTCCCTGGAGCAATAGTGGAACAGTTAAAACATCTCATGTTGAAACTGAGCCTCATTTTCGGTCCCATTCACCTACCTCCCCTTGTGTCATGAATGCTTAATGCCTTCCTAGCATTTTCTTGTCTTTTCTTGTCCCAGCATTCAGTGCCTCCTAAGTAGTTCCTTCGCTGGCCATGATTTTGGATATCTCTCTATCACTTAGTAGGGAATTCCTGCCTGCCGCCTGGGCATTCTGCTGAATGTGACGTTCTTCTCCAACTGTCCATCAACACAACCTTGCTAAATTATAAATCTGACCGTGCATTAACTTCCTCAGCACCCTTCAATAAGTCACCACTATTTCTTTCAAGATTAGTTCAAACTCTACAAGCACAGCAGGTGGAGGTTTTTAAGCTTCCACCTGTTTGGGTGCCTCTTGCAATCACACCTGCACTGTGCGCATTTCTTCCACCACTCCTGCTCCTTTCCTGCAATGGGCAAGTGTGGAATGCTTGTCTCCATGTGTCCCTCAGACAATTCCCACCTCCTCTCTGCTTCCTGCATTGGATAGCAGCTTGGACAATGCTTAGTTCCTTTTTACTTTAAGAGAATATTATTACTATCTTGACAAATGGGGCTTGCTCCAAGGCACTAGCAAGACTAGGTGTGCCCAGTGCTATTAAAATGTTGATTTAGCCCCAGAGGTAAACAAGTCTCCTCTTCCATTCCTGTTCAGATACTTTCAGGAAAAGAACATATTTGGGTCCACTGGGACCAAGTGCTCATCCTTCAGCAAATCCTCTTTGGCCAAGGAAGCAGTTGCTTCACAGACATGGGGATGGAGCAAGGGACTCAGGCCATTTCAAAGAAAGAAGCAGACAAAAACTGAACATGTGGTAAATCACTGTCTGTCCCACAAATACACCCGAAACTTAGGTGTCTCTACCTTCCTGGAATTTCTCTATCTGGGAGTACTTCCCCAGGGCTAGCTCCTGGCTGTGGCGGAACGCACCTGTGGTATCCTATACCCTGCACTGCACTGTGACACTGGAGAGCTCCAACAGACACACATGTTTTCACTATTTTAGAGAGCAGGAGTAGGATACCAGGGGTGCAGTGCTGGCATCCTACTCTGAGGGGCTAAGTTCTGGTGAGGGCTCTCTGTGGCATTCAGATGATCATCTCATGGCTGTGTCCTCATGTGGCCTCAGTGCCTGTGCCTGGAGAAACCAAGAGACCTCTATGGAGGGGCCCTGGAACCAATGCCCCTCAGAGGCTGAGGAACAACTGTTTCTGGCCCAAAATATCAACAGTACAGAGATGAAGGAATGTAAGCAGAATCAGAAACCGGCACAATCAAATCAAAAGGGGGCGATCCCAACCATGGAGTCCATCTTTCTCGCCTAAATCTAAAATCCCAAAGTTTCCATCTCTAGGAACTGTCACATTAGGACAGAGCTTAAATGTATGAACAGGGGGCATAATTTCCTCCATAGCAGCCTCTCTCCTGTTAATTACATCATTGAAAGGGGCATCAACCCTCTCTTTGCAAAAGACTAGTGCTTCCTTCTCTACTACGGAGCTGTTGACTCTGTCCTCTGAGCAGTTTCTGATTCTGCTTACATTCCTTAGTCTCAGTCCTGTTGATATTTGGGGCCAGAAATAGCTGTCCCTCAGCCTCTGAGGGGCATTGATTCTAGGACCCTTCCATAGGTACCCAAGGCCCAGGTGCTAGAGATCTCTGTGTAAAATGATCCAACACTTGCATAGACTCTCCATGCATCTTCTCATTAATTTTAAAACACCTCTGCATGACTTAGAGTATCTAGTACAATGCAAATGCTGTGTAACTGAAAGAGACATTTGTATCATAGATATCATGTGTTGTGTAGGGAACAGTCACAAAAAATACCCGAAAAAAGTGCACTATTCACTGTGATGCACATTGTATAGACTGATCCCCAACTGGTAAGCCTTTCTGCCTCTGTGCTTCCTGCCTGCTCATCCCATAAAGGCCCTAGACCACCAGAGATCAGGGCCTGATACTCTGGGAATGATTCCATTCAGTGCCCACTGACATAAATAAATCTGCCTCCCAATCCAGGGTGTCATTTCGGTGTTTCTGCTGCTCTTGCAGAAACAATATGTAATACAATGTCAGAGAGGAAGAGCAAGCACAGGGGGGACTGAACCTACATGATGCCCAGCCTCACTCTCCATGTTCCTTGAATAGACTGAATATTTTGCTTTCACTGAGACCCTGAGCTATGGTAACATGAAACTGGTACAAATGGAGGGCTTCTAGTGGGAGACAGGGAATTTCCTGTGATAGAATCCTGGTGAATGTCAGATTATGTAAAGAAGGAAGAAAAGAAATAGTTAAAGGACAGTAATTATATCCCAGGTTCATAATTTGTTATATTTTTGCCAGATTAATTGCAGATATTTGCAAATCATCAAAAATTTACAAAATATACTGTACCAGGATGCCAACTTAGTCATTAACTTATTCATTTAACAAATATACATTGAATTTATACTGATATATATTCAGAAATTTTAGGCTTTGAGATACAATAGTAAATCAACATCCCAATAGTCTTCCTTCATAGTGATGACATTCTCATATGGGGTTTGGAGGACACTGACATTGAACATAATAACAAGTCAAATGTGTAAAAACAAGTCATAATGCAAGTCAAATGTGTAGTGAGTGCATCATGGATGGGCTGGGGTGTACCTCAGTAGGGGAGTGCTTACCTAGCATGTTCCAGGCCATGGATTTGATCTCCAGTACCACACACACACACACACACACACACACACACACACACGAAGCTACTATTCATCAGATGATGAAAAACAGTTGTGGCCATTACTCTTGACATGCCAACTTTGTTGGATTAAAATCACCTATAATACTAGTAAAGCACACTCCTGGGTGTGTCTGGCTGAGTCACATCTTGGGCACGAAACCCAGTCCCTTGCCTGTTGTTCTCTGGCACTGTTCCCCTGCTCTGCTCCTCAGCAGCCCCAAACTAAGCAGTTTTGGTTCACCACACTTTTCCACTGTGATGTCCTGCCTTGGAGCCAGCTGACCTTGGACTAAATCCCCCCAAACCATGAGCTAAATTAAACTTCTACTTCTTTAAGTTTTGGCAGTTGGGTATTGTTTTCCAGCAATGGAGAGACAGATCGACATAACAGTGTGAGGGAAAATAGATCTGGAATGGAGGCAAGAGAGGTTTTCCTAGGAACATATTTTAAACCAGCAGGTTGTAGAGGACGTCTCTGCAAAGGTGATATCTAAGGAAAGACTAAAAAGTGGTCAGAAGCCAGCCCTGGAAATACTGAAGTGTTAAATAAGCAGGAAGCCATTAGCATGAGGCTGTTTCTGCGCTGTGAGTTTCTACATAACAAATTGAAACATAATTTAGGAACATACTTTTTATAACAATCACAAGCAGCCAAAGTTTTCCCAATCACAAACTGCCAATTAATAAGAACATGCTCAGATAAGGCTGATACCTGGCAGTAGCCAATCAGGCGATCTTTCTACTCTGCTTCTGCGTTCAACCTTTAAAAGCTCTTTGCTCATGGTCATTGCTCTGATGATTTGTGAAACTCGTGGACTTTTGGTTCTGAGGGTTCTTTCCTCAGATAAACTCTGTTAAACTTGTCTAAAGTGTTCATTGTGCCTGGAGAAGGTTAGTTCTAAGCATTAGGAGCAGCAGATGCAAAGACCCCAAGGTGAGAGTGTGTGTCAGTGTGGAAAGCGTAGTGGGAAAAACGGCAGAGAGTGAAAGATGAGAGGGAGACTCTCTGAGCCCCTGTGAGTTTTATCCTGTGGGAGTGGGAAGCATGGAGCATTTTGAGTAGAGACTGGTGTGATTGTGAGCTCAAGGCCAGCCTGAACTGCATAGCAAGACCCTGCCTCGAAGAGGAAGAAAAAGAGAGAGAGAGAGAGAGAGAGAGAGAGAGAGAGAGAGAGAGAGAGAGAGAGACTGGGACAATTCGTCTCATTTGTTAAGGTGATGACACTGCACACTGGCTGCTGTGTTGAGAACCTGCTGTAGGAGGCATGGGAGGGAACAGGAAGAGCAGTCAGAAGGCCATAGCAACAGACGGTGAGATATAGATGCAAAGTAGAGGCCGAAGGAAAAGAATTAAGAAAGCTTCCAAGGTTTTCGACCAAAGCAAATTGCGCTAGCTGAGATGGAGAAGGGCTTGGTGGGAGGAAGTTCCTGAAGGAAGCACCTGTTGAGATATGTGTCTACCACCCCTGTGAAGGGATTGCATAGCCACTGTACTTACAAGACTGACATTCAGGGAGAGGTCTACACTGAAGATACATGTCGGGGGAAGAGGAGACTGACAGAATCCACATGGTGCCTACACTGCGAAGGGGAGTGGAGGAGGGAAGGAGAAGGCTAACTACTCAGCCAGGAAGCACCTCAACTTTAAGACACAGGGGAGAGGGACAGGAAGTGGAGAGAAAAGTAAAGCATGTATAGTTTCCCTAGATGCCAAATCAAAGGAAATACATTTCTAGGAGGAAGTATCCCTTACTGTGGTGAAACACTGTGATTGGTCATATAGGTTGAGGGCCCCAAACTGCCCATTGGATTTATCAGTGTAGAAGTCAAACTGGTGTTTGAGACAAGAGCCAAGGTGGATATGGAGCTTTCCTTGATACAAGTGAGCTGTGACATGTTGGGTTTAAGAGTGCTATGTGATGCTCTGAATCCTTGCTCGTGGTGTACATGCCAATAGCCTTGGCCCTCTGGGAGCCCTTTAGAAATGTAGAGCCTCAAGCCCTGTCAGATCTACTGCACCAGAGTGTGCGTCAGAGTGAGATCCCTGGCGACTCTGTGTGCCTGTGCACACTACAGCTGGAGGCACAGTTCTCAGACACCTGGATGGAGCCTGCAGCATCATGCATAACTGCTGACAGCACCTCGACGTTGTACCAAGCACTCTACCCCTCCGGCCATAGCCTCTGCCGCAACCATGGAAGACACAAGGGTGCAGAAAGCCTGCGCTGGGCGCCCCTGCAAGGACACGCTGAGGTTTGGGTATCATGCTCGGAGGGGGCGCCTCAGGCTTTAGCATAACTTATCAAATGCCTTTGCTTTCTTCTCTCTTACACTCCTGGGCTCGCCAGACAAGAGCGTCAGTTTGTCTGTCTCCACTAGCTGCATTGGCTCCTCCTTTCCTTGGAACTCTGCCTTGTGGTTTAGGCCTCGTGCTCAGGCACTGAGGCCCACATCCACTCACCCTGCAGAACCGAACACCCACCTCCACTGACTTGCTTGGAGTTGTGTTGGTCCCCTTGCTTCTCACCTGTGTCCGGCTCCTTGTCCCCATCTAGGATTTCTGGGCCTTGGCTGGGAGGTAAAGGGAGTTTCTGGTTCATTCTGTGAAATGTTAGACTTGTACAACAGCCTAGAATTCTGTAGTAAAATATATTTGAAAAACACAGAATTTTTACCTCCTCTTAAGAGTCAAAATATACATTGAAAACCTGTACGTAAGATTTAAAGAAACAGAATCCTCCCCTCCCCACTGCAGTGTTCAGTCCTAAAGAACACCTCCAAAAGCTGTGAAACTAAGTGCTCTATGGACACCTTAGGAAACAATGAACTCATAAGGCTTTTACCCTTAACGCAATTCTTGCTCAACCTTACTACTGACCTAGCAAACCAAGAGACAGCCAGAGAGTCATTCAAAATGTGTCTTGTATATCAGTGCCTTACAACTTATGATACTATTTCACAGTTTGAATGAAGGCCATTCTTTTATTAGAGGTGTTAAAGTTTTTTGTGAATCTGCTACTTTAGAGTATAAAAATCATGTGGTGTGAAAATCAAAGCAGAGACTCTAAATTGGAACTAGTTTAAACCAGTTTTTAAAATTTAAATGAAAGTTTAATTTGAGATACAATGCTGGGTGTAGTTAAGCTCCCATTTTCTCTGTGTATCTATCTATCTATCTATATCATCTGTCTTCATCGCTTTCTCATCCCTGTGACAAAACACCCAGTACCCACAATTTCAACGAGAAGGAGTTCACTTTAATCACCATATCCAGTGGGTTGAGCCCAAAGTTGGCTGGCTCCAAAGCAGAATCAGTGTAGTTAAAGGTCAAGGTGGAAGAAAGCTGTTCTGTGTGAGTCATGGCAGCCACGAAGCAGAAAGGAAGAGCCAGCCCACCTCCTTACAGCATGTGCATGCGCAGATGGACCTGCTGAGGAGTACAGCATCCGCAGGATCCAGTCACCTTCCACACGCGTGAGACTTTGGGGAAACATTTAAGACCTAGGCGTAACACTGCCTTCACTTGAATAAAAGCATTGGTTCTGAGTGTGAATATATGTAATTGCATGAAATAGAATAACTATATTTGTTGATTCAAACTAAAGGATATGGAACATTTTATTAAAGGATGTTTATTCCATTCAAGGTACCATCCAAAAGACACCCACTTTTACATATGAATGAATCTGGACTTTAAATATTAAAAGGTACAACAAGAAAATGTAGGATAGGGTGAAATTTTCCTTTATATCTCTTCTTTTTTCCAATCTTAATTTAGGGTCTAGACTATGTTTGATTTCTCTTTGAATTTGAGTCGTTCTGCTTCAGTCTTGTTTCCTAGCGAATATTTTCTGAGACATCATAGTGCAGTGTTCTCTTCTCTCTGTCACATCTTCAGGAACGGGATACTTCGGTCATTACATCTGAGGGAGGTTAATGGAGTCAGAATTGAGGAGTCTGATGGAGTGACTCAGCTTTATTTGTCAATTGTCTACATTTGTAATATTTCTGACAATAGTATTTTGTAATGAATATTCTTTTCTTAGATTTCCCCGTTTAGTGTTATTTTAGTTAACATCACACCCATAAATTCTTTCAGCTTCCAAAAGATTCCTGAGAAAATGCAACTGCTGCCAAAAAACACTTTGCAAGTAAGTTCACCTGTTTAACTACAATATTTAATTCCAGAAGACAGTGATGCATGATACTGAAGTATTCCGTGACAGAAAATACGAGCAAAAAATTTAAATTTAGTCAAAATGACCTTCAAGTACAAAGGCCACAAAGTGCTGTGAACACGGGGTAACTCAGGAAATCATGTGCTAGGGGCCTTTCCTGGGGCATCTACTAGAGAATGCAGTCAGAGCTGACCACAATTACTGAGGGACACTGACTGAGAAGAACTAGTATCTGGGATTCTCAGCATGGAGAGGGGAAAGATATTGATGAACATTATATAAAAACCCTCAGTTGTATATTTGTTTTGAAAATGTCAGTTGGGGGACTTCCGGGAAGATGGCGACCAGGTGAGCGGCAGAGGGAATCTCTCCCAGAGACCGATCCTTTGCACGTGGGTGCCCGGTCCATGGAGGCAAAATTCCAACTGATCGGGCTGCTCTCCGCGGCCTGAGAATTAAAGGGCCGGCTGACAAGCCGTGCGGCGAGAAGTGGGCGGACCATGAGAGCTCGGCGCCCAGGGGATCGGTGCAGCGTTTGGGCCGCACCTCGGTTCAAATCGCGTACAGCCGAGAGAGCGAGTGCGGAGGGAAGGACGGCTTCAGTTCCTGAACCTGACCGGCTCAGAGGCGGCTGTAACCAGGATTTGTTGGAGGCAGCGGAGCAGAGGAAACTCAGAGAACACGCTACTGGGACAGATTGCGCCAATCTGGGCAGCGGTCCGGGATCCCGCTCAGAACCCCACCCCTGCAGCGGGCGCTGGGCAAACTGGAGCAACAGTGATCGGCGGGATCTCTGAGTCGGGAAAAAGCTCCATCCAGAGAGATACATCTGAACTGCATTCCTGTCTGCACGATCAAAGGGTGAGTTAAGTGGGCGCTCTAACCGGTTTTTCCTGAATCGGGAAGAAGCTCAGCCCAATGAGTAACATCAAAACAGCTTTAAAAACTGCAGGATCTCCTGGGTGGGAAGAACTAGCTAGGCGCCCCAACGGGTTTTGTGAGGGGGGAAGGAGCTCAACCCAGGGAGGAACACCTGAGTGGCCTGTCTGGAAGACTCCTGGGGTGGTGAGCTGTTTATTCGCCCCAGTCAGGTCTTGGGGTAGGGAATAGAAGCGGAAATCTCAGCAGACAGTTTAAGGGACATTCTCCCAAAGAGAAGTAACCATTGGAGCAGCCTCTGCAGCAGACCTTTGCCTGCTGAACTGCCTGTGGAATTTATAGCTCCACATTTTGAATCTGATACCCAAAAATGGGAAAACAGAGGAACAAAACGCAGTCTCAAAACTCAACCCCACCCAGAACAAGTTTTGAATGTGAAGATACAGGGGAACC
>PVLD010010728.1:0-69361 GCA_004027595.1 Dinomys branickii | reverse complement strand
AAAAAAAAAAAAAAAAAGAAAACACAAGAACCAAAAATCCAAAGAAAGAAAACAGGCATACATCAACAACAGCAACAACATCAACAACAGCAACAACAGAAAAAAAACACCGCTTGTTGCTGCTTTACATATTGATATCTTCGAAGTGTGCGTTCAGGCTAACACATACAGATATACACTATTAATCTAATATCCTGTCATCGATTATTGCTTAGCATTAAGTGATATAATACAATAGTAGAACCATGTTAGCCCTCCTGCACATATGTATATTCATTTTTTTGTCTTTTTGAGACAGGGTCTCACTATGCAATTCAGGCTGGCCTTGAGCTCACTTTGTAGCCCAGGCTGGTCTCAAACTTGCAATGATCCTCCTGCCTCAGCCTCCCAAGTGCTGGGATTACAGGCGTGCGCCACCATGCCCAGCTATAATAACAATACTTTAAAACACAATTAAAAAACGGTGTAAATGGGTGTCTTGGTTACTTTTCTCTCGTTGGTGAGACAAAATACCCAACACCCAAAATAAAGGAAGGAAATGTTTATTTAGCTTACAGTTTGTGGAGGTTTCAGTCCACACTTGGCTGGTTCAGAGGCAGAGTGGCTCAAGGCAGAGGGCAAACTGTTCAGGGCAGCAGAGCAGAGCAAAACCAACCAGCCAAAGGGAGGAATGGCTGCAAGCAGCCTCCTTTTCTCCACTCTCGGTACCAAATTTTGTCTTGGTTACTTTTCTCTCATTGGTGAGACAAAATACCCAACACCCAAAATAAAGGAAGGAAATGTTTATTTAGCTTACAGTTTGTGGAGGTTTCAGTCCATACTTGGCTGGTTCAGAGGCAGAGTGGCTCAAGGCAGAGGGCAAACTGTTCAGGGCAGCAGAGCAGAGCAAAAACCACAAGCAAAAGGGAGGAATGGCTGCAAGCAGCCTCCTTTGCTCCCCTACATTGTAAACAGCCTACCCCCACCCAGGGGTCGTGAACCTCTCTCACAATCTCCATGCCCTCCTCTTCCACAGGCTCAGGATGTTTACAAAGTAAGCACCTCAGCTTCCTGTTGAGTTACTCAGCCAAACCTCTAGACTCCCCAAGTTGACACAATGTATCAACCATAACAATGGGGTGTATTTATACATTATTATAGAAGAAAGAACTCTAAAGATGTAGTGTTTTACAAAATTTCAGGATTTTGTTCATATATCACTAATTAATGAGACTTTGGGCAAGTAGCTTTATCACTGTGAATCTCAGTCTCGTGTATAAAAGCATTGTCTGTTTGCCTACTTCAAATATCTATAGAGACAGTCAAATGTCAAAAGTGTATAAAAAATAATAAACTGTAAATCAATGAAAGTGTCATTAATAGTTTTAGACAGTGCATAAGAAACTAGGGTTTGTTGAAACCATGCTAATGTTTCTACTGTTGTTAATGCTAAACTCTTAGCATAGTCCAAAAGAATTCTCTATAATGGTGAAAATGTTCTGTATTTGTGTTGTCCAAAAGGGGAGGCAGGAGCCACACGTGGCTCAGAATAGAGCTAGTGTGACTGAATTCCTGGCTTTAAATTTAAATAGCTACATGTGGCCACTGACTACTATGCTGGACAGCCCGGACTCAACCTGATTTCTCCTGTACTTCTCTCCTTGTCTGAACAATTACAAATAAAAATGTCCTAGCACACAGGACCTTTTATACATATTCCTCACTAAATAATCAAACATTTCAGGAACACTAAAAAGTATCTTTAAATCTTAAGATTTCATCAAAGTCATTAGGGTCAAATTGTTTTTAAGGTTGTCTTATAGGAACCTGAAACTAACCATGAATAATACTTTTACAGCGATTTAAGAAAGAAAAGCTACATGTTCCTGTTTTGTTTCATAGGTTTACTTTGGTTTGTGAACAATTTAAAAAACAGTTAAAAAGATGAAAGATGAAAAACTCAGTGTTATCATCCAAAAGGCCTATAATCATTAAATCTACTTTACCTTTAGCTCTGCTTGTATGAACTCTTGCACGCACCCAAACAACTTCATCAGTTTTTTGTACTGTCAAGTCTTTAACCAAAGTCAAAACTCGATCTGAAATAAACAGTAAAGCAATTTTTAAATTCAAAACTTAACAATTCTTTGTTCCTGAAAGCCTGAAAACTTAAGTAATTCTCAATTTGATAGCACTTTTTTCTCTATCACCTTCAGTACACATTTTATAACAGTCTTCATCACCTAAAGCAAAGAAAATGGAACAGGAATTTCAAAGCCACCAGGCATCATAAAAGGATTTCCAACAGACTTTGTGACTCAAGCCAACTTCCAGGTCTACTGTGTAAACTCGGGCAAAACAGTGAAAGAGAAAAGTGAGACAAAGCATCATAATATTTGAAAATGGAGATTCAAAAAATTCTGAGACTAAAAAACATTTGGCTTACTGACTAGGCAATCAAAATTTAAACCTAAACAAGATACCATTAATCTGAAACAGTGGGCTAAGAGTGATAATTAGGATCATTTTTAAAGTTACTAGTGAGGCAGAGGCTAGGGCAGGCTAAAACTAGCTGGGAAAGTAGGTATGACCTATTAATTACAAAATCTGGGAGGGTGTGAGAGACTAGCTAGGGAAGTCGGTGTAACCTCTTAGCTACAGAATCCCAAGACATATGTGCAGAACAGCTCTCAAGACCCTGCCTGTGGGCTTCTCATGAGATCTTAAGCAGGTTTTGACAGGATGGTCCCAGACCTGGTGCCAGCTGAGGAAATACGAAACAGGATGGCCACGCTTGAGCACTTCCTGGTGCGCCCTTCACGACAGCCCGGTCTGTCCCCTCCAGGGGACTTTTTCCTACTTTTATTTGGCCCAAACTCACATCTGCAGAGTCTGCTTTCTTCTACCATTAATAAATGTAAAACCTTATCACCATTTGTGCTGGACCAATTTTTTGCTCGGGACAGGAAGAATCTAGAAATCACCTCTAGAAGGAGACTCTAGCACTCCAAAATATGGTAATACAAGCATTACAGTAAATGAACTGGGAAAAATGTAAGTAGATGGGAAACAAAACGATTTTGAGCAAAGTATTAAGATTTTTGCAGAGGTGCTAAAACTCATTATAGCACTGCCAAAGGAGCTAACAAGGACAGAAGGTCAAAGGCTCTGGGTCAGGTGGCCTGGGTTCTAATCCCTGGCCTGGCAGATTCTTGGCAGTGTGAGGCAAGTTTCTTATTTTTCCACTTTGGTTTGTTAAGAGCTTTTAAGGATTTTGTAAGGATTAAATGAAAAAATGAATATTGGCAGGTGGGTGAGGTGCCACATGCCTGTAATCCCAGCACTATAGGAGGCTGTGACAGGAGGATCACTGCAAGTTCAAGACCAGCCTGGGCTAAAAGTGAGCTCAAGGCTGGGGGTAACTGCATTGTGAGAATCTGTCTCAAAAAGACCAAAAAAAAAAAAAGAAGTTGGCAAAGAGTCAAGCAGAACAGGAGTTTAATAAATAATAGCCAAAAGAAGACTGCACCGAGTCAGCATAAAGATCGACCAGGTAGGATTCATCCTAGAGATGCAGAAATGGGTCAACCTATGGAAGTAAAATAAATGTAATACATCGCATCAGCAGAACCAAGGACAAAAAACCACAGTCATCTCAAGAGATGCAGAAAAAGCATTTGACAAAGTCCAACACCCATTTACAATAAAAACCCTCAAGAAAATTGGTATAAAAGGTCTTTATTTTAATCTGATAAAAGGTACCTATGACAAACCAAGCGCCAACATCATACTAAATGGTCAACACTAAAAGCTTTCATTCTAAAATCAGAACAAGACAAGAATGCTAACTACCACTATACCTGTTCAATACAGTTCCAGAAATATTGGCCAGAGCAATTAGATAAGAGAAAGAAACAAAAGGGAAATAGACAGGAAAAGAAGTTAAATTATCATTATTTGTCAATGACGTATTTTACATAGAATACCCCAAAAACTCCACCAAAAAACTTCTAGAATTAATAACCAAATTGGGTAGCATAGCAGGATACAAAGTCAACACTTAAAATCAATAGCATTCCTGTCCACAAATAACAAACTGAGAAAGGAATTAGCAAAACAGCTTTCACAATAGCATCAAGAAAAATGAAATACTTAGGAATCAATCTAACAAAGGAAGTAAAGGACCTTTACATTGAAAACTGTAATACTCTGAAAGCTATAATACTCTGGAAGAGGAGATTGAAGAGAATAGGAGAAAATGGAAAGGTATGTCTTGTACTTGGATAGGCAGAACCAACATATGGAAAATAGCCATACTTTCAAAACTGTTATACAGATTTAATGTAACCTCAATTTAAATACAAACAGCATACTTTATAGAACTAGACAAAACAATCTTAAAATTCATATGGAACCAGGAGAGACTTAGAATAGTAAAAGCAATTCTGGGCAACAAAGGCAAGGCAGGGGTATCACAGATCCCAAAGCTAAAAACAGTACAGTATTGGCAAAGAAAGATCCAAGGCTCAATGGAACAGAAGATGCAGAAACAACTCCGAACATACTCAGCTACTTTATGTTTCACAAAGGGGCCAAATACCCTCTCTTTACTACACCGTGCTGGGAAAACTGACTTCCACATGCTGTACTTGAACTTAGACCCACATCTCTTACCACGTACTAAAGTAAAATTGAAATGGATCGAAGACTTAACTATAAAAGCAGAAACAATCCTCTGGGAGACAGAACAGGCAAAATTCTTGAAGACACAGTGTAGGCTGACTTTATGAACAGAACCCCAACCACACAAGAAATATTACGAAGAAACAACAACTGGGATCTTATCAAATTAAAAAGCTTCTGCATAGCAAAAGAAACTACCAACAGAGTGAAGACACAACCCACAGAATAGGAAAAGGTTTTCACCAGCTAGTCCCCAGATAAAGGACTAACATGGAATATATAAAGAACTGAAAAAAATCAGACCCCTCAAATTTAAAGGCCCAATCCAAAAATGGGCATCTGAAATAAACAGATACTTCTCAGATGAAGTACAAACAGCAAATAAATACATGAAAAATGTTCAACCTCAGTGGTCCTCCCAGAGATGCCAATAAAACAGTGCTGATTCCATCTCACTCCAGAATGAATGGCTGTCATCCAAGAAATCAACCACTAGCAAATGCTGGTGAGGCTGTGGGGGAGAAAGGAACTCTTCTCCACTGTTGGCAGCCATGTAAATTGGTGTAACCAATATGGAAATCAGTGTGGAGATTTTTAGGTATATGGAGGCACCTTGAGACTGTACTTTTAAGTGAAATAAATCAGAAACACAAGTTTAAATATCCCATTGTCTCTCTGTGTAAGAACCCAATGGATAAATGCGGAGCAAGATGGAGGACAGATACTGGGAAGCGGGAAGAACAGGTTCCCACGGGAAAGGGAACAATGGGGGGAGGGGAGAGGGAAGGGGTTCCTAAGAGAATGGAGGGGAAAAGTGAAAAGCTGTAAACAGAGGGGAAGACGGGTTGAAGCGGGGAGGGAAGTGGGGAGAAGAATTAAGACAAATTATGTGCAGGTACAAATTCTCTGTGATAGATGTGAGCATGTGTGGCAAATATGTACTAATAAAAAATTGATAAATAAAATGCAATAGGCAATACATATAAAGAGCATTAAACATAAATGTATATATTGTATATGCTTTCTAATGTATCAATTTATATCTTAAGCAATAATAATAATGTGCAAAAATAAATAGCTAAAACAGAGAAATAAAGTTCATTTAAAATATTCCATTCAACAACTTACCTTTTTTCTTTTTTAGATCAAGACCTAAACCTAGTTATGAATGTCATTTATGCTTTTCAAAGTTATACTTGTCCTTATGCCAGGCCTACTTAGAACTTCACGAAGAGCATTCCTGGCATTAGAAAAGCAAGTTTCTATAATCACATAGCTACTAACCTGGTTTTTCTTGTGATTGTATCATTGAAGATATTCCATATCTCTCTTTGGCGTAATCCTACAAAAAAAGTTTTTTGCATTATGACTTGTTATTTAAACACATAATACTATAATGAATTCATTTTTCAGGTTCATTCCATTAGTTCAGTCAGTAGTTTTTAAATATGGCAATTTATCATTCAATGGTAATCTGTCACCCATTTATACACATATCCACAGAAAAAAGAAAAGCACCTTGTTTCTGGTTTTGGAAATCATCAATGCAGCAGCACTCTCAGATAAAACTTAACACCTATGTACAACACATCCTAAGTACCTTCTTCAGAAAGGTGACTGACCGACTTCAGAGCAGGAATATAAACTTCCTTCTGAAGGGAGCAGGATAAAGTACTACAGTTTTATTAACTTCCTACTGCAGGAAGAGCTGTTCAAAGAGAACCGATGCTTTGGGTAAGTGATGTCCACTTTTTAGAAATCTGAGGTGTTGGACAGAAGCTACCTACCACATTCCTTTTGTAAAACACCATAAAAAAATTCACCAACTTTCTCTTTCTAAAACCTAGCTTGAGAAAAACAAGGGCTATACAATGACAATATAAAAACATCAAAGTTCTTGTGATAAAGCTAATAAGAAACCAGACACTTTAGGTTTAGGCTACTAACAAATTATACTTATGAAACAGGTATGTGGGCTTTTAGTACTATTCATATTTCAGCAACCCTTTTCTCATTTAATATGCTGATGGCTTATTGATTATATAGTTACCAAACTTTGGAAAATCCCTCAATATAAAAATTAGGAGCTAAGCCTCAATACTGCTATAGCACACAACTTGTGGAACGGTTCAAACTTTGGCTTCTGTGAAGCACTTAAGGATCAGGTGTTCACCGCAAATGCAGTCTCTATAACCTTTGCTATGCACTTCACTGGATCACGGAGCAGAATGAGAATAAAACGTATCATGTGTTCTTTTAAGCTGTCACATACAAAATGGTCATTAAAAGTAACTGGCAGATAGATGCCTTTGCGAAGTACTGTGATTACTTGCCAAAACTTTAGTAACACAAGGGCTGAGAAGAGATCAATTAGTGGTGTTATCAAAATCATCCCGGGGGTGGGGTTGGGGTCGGATGTGCATTACGTGCAGGACGTGCCCAACCGAGGCTTTGAGCCTGACCCCGCCGCTTCTACTTCCGGGGCAGTCGGTGCCGCGTCCACCCGACCCAGGGGACAGTTCGCGCAGGCCACGCGAGCCGGCGAGGAAAGCAGGCCGGCGTTGGCCTGCCACGCTGCTCGGCCACAGGCGTGCAGGCCCCGTGGAGGCTTCGGGAGCCCGCAGAAAGGCCGCGAGGCAGGCCCTGCTCACCCCACTCCCTCTCTCCTAGAGCGGTCCGGCCCAGAGTCTGCCCTCCCAGGCCCGGGGATGGAGGAAACCCACTTCCGCCGCATCCATGATCTCCCGCGGCTTCTCCTGACTCTTGCGGCTGGCGTTGGCGCTCGGCATCGGGACACTGAAGCTGAGAGTGGGCACCACTCTCCCTCGGAGGCTTCTGTAGGGCTGGTCAAGGGGCTTTTCTCCAGGACAGTCGCCGCCCTTGGACCCTCCTCCGGTCTCAGGACTGGTGCGGACTCCGCGTGGAGGGCGGCTCAGGAAAGATCGCGAGAACTGCAGCTCTCTCGAGATCGCGGAGCGCGGAGAAGTGAGCCGGGGCGGGCTGTCACCTGCGCCTCTCCTGGTCCCACCCGGGAGGGATTGCCCATAAATAGAAGGGAATCGCCGGGATTGCCTCTCAGGGGCGGAGTCCTAGGGTACTTGTTGCCTCTTGTCTTAAAGGCCCGGCTTCCGGTTTAGGCTTTGTCCTAAATGTGGCTCTGCTCTGTTCCATGAGCCCTTCCAACTCCTTCAGGTGGCCTCGCAGACTGGGGACCAGAACACCCACACGAGCCCAGGCCTTGGATTTTACTCTTATCTACATCTGGGTCGGTCTTTGCTTTTCCCAGGGGAAATGAGCTGCCTGGGGTCTGAAGAGGTCACTTGACAAACCGTTGCTCCGCGTGTTGGGGCACAAACTGCTGGGTTGCAGGCTGTTGGCTTGCCAAGGCATGATGGTTGCTGGCACTTAAGTGATAAGTGAAGTGGGGACATGTGGCAACAACAGGCCCCACGCCGTTGCACCGATTGCCTTGATGTGTTGCACTGTTAGAGGTAATGCGTAGTGTTGGTTTCCCAGTGGATGAAGCTCCCCAAGTTAGGCTTAAAAACAAAGAAAATTACTCGTAAGTGATAAGTCACAAGTTTCTATCAGTGAGTCTTTTATTGAAAGTAATTTCAAGACTTGGTTACTGTTTCCTTCGCTAGATTCCTTTGCATTCCGTAAGTGTCAACCATCTTTGTAGTGTTTTAGCTTGGCAGATAGTGGCACAGTTAATGCAATTAAGGGGTTCAGGTAGACCCCAGCACAAACGCAAGGTCTTTGGCAGTGCCTTCCTTCAAATGTTGGGATACAGTAGTAAAAGCAGAGACATTATCTCTGCCCAAGTGTAGCTGTTATTTGCAGGTGGGGTAAAATTTTCTCTATTTTATTGGTTTAGTTTTTAGTTTTTGTTTTTGTTCTTAATACTACTCAGAGACCTAGTCAGTCAGATGCTCCGTCTCCTCAATCATCATGTTCGCATAATCTCAGAGGCAGGCAGACAACCTCATAAAGTGGCTGACTGAAAGTAACACATTTCGCCTTTTTCTCCTATTTTGTTGGTCCAAAACAAGTCACATAGCCATTCCTGATCCTGTGAGCAGGAGAATCCACTCATTCCTTAGGGAGTGACATTGAATATTTGTGATCAATAATACATTCCATTAAAAATATATTTCATAATATTCGTGGAATTCCAACACAGAAGGAATCTGATGTTGCTCCAGTTTGGTACTGTATTTTTAAGGTTTTTATTCTTTCAATTAGGTATGGTGCTAATGCGTGAACTGATTGTCAGAAATCTGGATACCAGTACCAACTGTGGTCTGTTTCCTAGGGTTGGGATTTGATCCTTTCTTCTGTCCACGAAGCTCCTCCAGGTGCTGCCATACTCCGGCTTCCTTGTCCTGATGCAGTATTGTTATTTAAGTATTGGCCTTGGAGTAAGGCTGAGAACATAGTCTTGCTTTAGTCCTTTTTCCTGATAGTAATAGAAAAGAAACACTTGTCAGATCAGTGGTCACATACTATGTGACTGAGGTCATGTTAATCTATCTTAGTAAAGATACCACAGCAACCATGGAGGCTTCGGTTTGGTTGAATTTGTCCCCTGTCAACATCCTTGATCTGTCTGGTCTGTTTGGAGCCCTTCTAGCAAAAACAGGACTATGATGGAGTGTTGACTATCGGATCTTTAAGTGTTGCGCTAATCAGCATCTAATTTGAGTCTTTTTTTTTAAATTTTATTTTTAAGACAAAAGAACCGAGAATAACACAGAAACAATACAGAAAACACCAAGTTATAGAGAAGATAGTAGGGAATTGGCACTGGATGTTGTATAACACAATGTTATTATTATTATTATTATTTTGGCGGTACTGGGGATTGAACTCAGGATCTTGCACTTGCCAGGCAAGCACTTATTCCACTGAGCTATATCCCCAGCCCCATAATGTTATCTTCATATTTGTTATAACAAAATCAATAAAGGATATACCGAATTAGAGGAGACAGCCGGGAACCATCACTGGATGCTGCATTACATAGTGTTTTCTTTGCATTTGAACACAAAAACAATAAAGGAAACACCAAATTACAGAGAAAATAGTAGGGGGCCACCACTGGATATTGCATTACATAATGTCATCCCCGCCCGTCACTCAGTTATATACATGACGGCTTGTTCAATTACTCAGTTTTCTCCACTTCCCCTCCGTTGTTCTACCACCCTATCAGTGGTCTTCCCACTGGTAATAACTGCACTTTTGGTTTATTTACTCCCTCATGCTCTTACTTTGGGAAGAGATGTGGCTGCTTCTAAATGTGCTGTATAATACGTGGGTGTACACAAATTGCTATGGCAGGAGATGGAGAAGCACCCTTTGGCAAGCCCTCACAGCCCTCTGGTGTCCAGTCAGGTAGGCGGAATTACACAGCCATCCGCCAGACTCTGTCAGTGAATCTGCGTCTATATCTTTAGACGAGTCTTCAGGGCTGTCCTGGGGGGGCAGGGCGGAGCTCCGGGGGAAAGGGGTGGGGAGAGAGGGCACTCGGCACTCCCTGGGGGGCAGGGAAGAATGCCGGATGGTGGGGGTGCTCCTGGGCTGATGCAAGTCCACTGGACTGCACTTGCAGACTCCTGGACTCTCTGTCCCAGTGCCGCTGTGCGAGAGGCCCACTCTAGGTCCTCAGGGCTCTCATGCAACCGGAAGGGAAGCCCCTCCCTCCTCAGGCCTCCAAGCTCCCTCCAAAGTCCCTGGTATCCCCCCATAGGCCACTAGTGTCTTTGGAGACTATCCCCTCCCAGCTAGAAAGGCAGGTCTACACCCTAGTTCCATGTCTTTGTCTCATCCCACCGCTCAGTCTGGCTGGCCATTGGGTGCACTTATGCTGCTGGGCACAAGCAGCGTGAGGTCTCCTCCACCTGTGCTCACTGTGGTAGTCCATGGTATGTACTAAGTTTAGTTATTAGTTCTTGGAAAGAAATTGGAGGATTTTCTCAGGTCTGCTGTGTAGAATATGTTGTCTCTTGGGTTCCAGGACTACTGCTTTTCATGTAGTTTGACGCTATGGGTTTGTACATTTTTCATATATGCAAGCAGTGTGGAGTCTGTCTTGGTGCTCATATTAGTAGTTTAGGGTGAGTCCTGAAGCCCGTTGACTCAGCCCGTTGTTGTCATGATCACATGGTGACTGCTTGAGCCACCAGAACTCACGATGCTCAGAGAGGGAGTTCAGGGTGGGAGCTGAAGCCCCGTAATTCAGCTCGTGCTTCCTGCTTGGTGTTGGAGTGAGAAGGGTGTGGGGCCCTGTAGCCTGCCTCCATCTGCAGCTCAGTCTTTCTGTTGTGCTCCAGCTCCCTTTTGATTTTTGACTGGAACCCTGGGAATTATTGTGGTCTTGGAGTCGCTTCCACTGCTTTCTGCTACTCTTTGGGGGTATTTGCTCACACAGTGGAGAGGTCTGAGGCCGTATCCTCGAGGCAGGCGTAGAGCTGGGTGTAGTGGGCTGCTCACTGGTTGCCTTGACTCCCGCCTGCCTCAGGGCACTGATTAGAAAGATTTCTGCAGAGTGGGGATTCTGCTTCAATGGCCTTTGTAACCTCCCATCCTCATACAGGATTCGACCACTCCTGACCTCCATTGCTTCCTTTTTGTGCTGTGCTTTCTCCTCTCAGATTTTGAACCAGCTCTCAGGACTTTGCTCTTCCCCCGCCAATTGGGGATGTTTCCGTGAGCAGGGGCCTCTGAGGCTGAAGCTGTGAGTGCCGGAATGAGGGAGCAGGCTGAGGGTGTGTATGGGGTGGTGGCTCCTTCCTTTTCCGCCTCCTCTTCCTCTAACTGTGCCATGGCGGCCCTCGATTTTTCTCCAGGGGAGGTCTTGTTTGCTCTTTCTGAGAGTTTCAATTCCCATTTCAGATCTTTCCTGGGTCCAGCATACCAGGGCACCTATTTCTCTCCTTCTTGTGTTTCTCATGTTGCTGTATTTCAGTATCTGGTTGTCAATTCTCTGGGAGGATCTTTCTCTGCTGCTTACCTGGTCACCATCTTACCAGAAGTCTCTAATTTGAGTCTTGACAGACCATTCTGTGGTTCTTAAGGAACATAAGAAGATAGGTGGTCACCTCTCACTCAGTTCCCTATGTGCTTAGGAGGGCGACATGAGTGGTTTCTCATCACTTCCAGGGTTCTAATTAGGTATGGGATTTCTCTTTTCCCTCCCCCAGTGGAGTTCCAGGGAATAAAACTGCTTAGCAAGAGTCTAGAAGTGACTCGTTAACAAAAGGTCGCCTCACAACACATTGTGGACACCTGCTCCGTTTTTTGTTCAGTTTTGTTTTTGAGACAGGGTCTCACTATGTAATACAGGCTGGCTTTGAACTCACTATGTAGCTGAGGCTGGCCTAAACTCATGCTGATCCTCCTGCCTCAGTCTCCCAAGTGCTAGGATTATAGGCAGGCGCCACCACATATAGCTCAGATCCATTTTGTTTTAATGCTACCTTCTTGCTATGTGAGACGAGGATCTTAGAGAACCGGCACCTTTGGTTTGTTTTTTTTCACTGTCGGTGTAATAAGCTAGCAGAGTCTAAAAGTGGCTTGACTGATCAAGCCAGTCAAACCTTGACGTTGGACTTGCTTGTTTTGAGATCTCCCTCAGCTGTTCGGTGAATGCTTGATTGTCTGCTTAGGTTAAAAGTGGGGACTTAAAAATCTGAGCGCTTGTATGGGGGGTTATCAGCTTTGAACTGTACAGTATGATCATCCGGTTGGGCCACTGTGATGGGCAAGATCAGCTGTTGGTGTCTTCAGATCTTCCCATTTGGCCGGTCAGATTGTTTATTTAAAAAACCATTTTGGTCTTCTGCCTGAGGAATAATGGTCTGATTGCCAGTATTTTGAGAGGCTCAGCATTCCACATGTATTTGGTCTCTGAATTTCCCATTTTGGTGTAGTACCAGTTCCTCAAATCAAAAGATCCATCTGGTTACTCTCCCCAGAGGACCCATCATATCAAGGTGGGAGAAGACTTGCCCCAGAAGTGGAGTAGGGAGGAATCCCTCAATCTTCTCACACAGGCTTCCTCCAAGTTCCTTATTATAACCTCCCCTTCACCTCGCTACTTCCAGAGATACTTGGTGCAGCTTGTTCTGAGTCTTTTGAGGTTTCTGTGATGTAAATTTAAGTGTTTCTCCTGAAGCCTTAGGACTCAGCTTTCATACCTGCTAAGTAAGTTACCACTAGTCTGTCTGCTTTCTAGCATTCCACATTTGGGGAATGTTCTTCCTGTTCTCCCATCTTCTTGATTATAGTTTTTTTGTGTGTGTGGCGGGGCAGAAGCAAAATTAGATCTGCCACCTCAGCATAGAAGTCATTTTTCAGGTTTTATTTTTATAATGCCAATGTGTATAAATTTTCTAGCAGATAATTATACTTATGATAAATACTAACGTTCATTTCTTCTTTCAATGAACATATATTTCTGGTCCTAGGAATTAAGCCCAGGGCCTCATTCATGGTAGGCAGGTGCTCTACCACTGAGCTATATTCCCAGCCCTCAGTGAGTATTTACTGAGTGCATTAGTCTAGACATTGGGGATATATCAGAGAGCAAAGCAGACAAAAGATCCTTGTTCTCGTGGATCTTATGTGTGTGATGCTGAAGGTGCACTGGAGACCCCAGGAGTTTAGAGAGGCCAGGAGTGTGGATCATCTGAGAAAAAATGCAACGAGCGGGCAGAGCTGGCCTGAGAGAAGCCGAACAAGCTACAACCACCAGAACTGCCATAGGAGCGCAGCCACCCAAGCCCTTTGAAGTTCACGTCTGTCACAGGTTGACCCAGATGCTACACAAGGAACTATAGGACTGAATGTTTGGTCTGCTGGGTTCTGGATTTGCTTTGGGCCTGTTGCTTTCTGTCCCTCTATTTGTACCATTTGGAACGGTAATACTTAGGGCATTGTATGTTGGAAGTGCTTAACTTTCTTTTCACTTGTACAGGGACTCATAGGTAAGAGTTTGCCTAGAATCTCAGGGACTTTGGATTTGGACTTTTCAGCAGTGCTGAAACTGTCGGGACTTTAGGCAACAGTTTCGGGTAACTCTTAAATATAGTCTAAACGGCTTTTGTGTAAAGGGATGTGCATGAGCCATTGGGCGCTCCAGGAGCAGAACGTTGTGGTTTGTGTCTAGATACCCCACAAGGCCTCATGGAGTCACAGGTGGGGCTTTTCAGAGGTGGTGGGATCTAGCGTATGTGACACTGGGATTGATTTGTGGTATAATACTAGTATTAAGGGCACAAGGATTGAGGGTGTGAGTGCTACCTGCCCTAAGGAAGGGGTAGCCTGGATAAGATCTAAGGGACAGAAAGAGGCTTGTTGCTAGTCACTTGCTTGCTTTTGCTGTTTTCTGCCTGCCATGAACTGTTTCTCCTCTGCGATGCCCCTTTGCCAAGCCACCTACCAGTCAGCTATGGAATGAAACCTCTATGAACTGTGATATAAATAAACCTTTCCTCCTTTAAATTTGGGCATCATGTATTTTGTCTCAGCAACAGGAAAGGTAACTGAGACATGCTTTAGAGAATGGAGGCAGATAATAAATAATAAATGTGAGTAAATTCTGAAACATGTTAGGAAGGGATGATGAAAAAGAAATAAAATGTGGGGCAAGGTAAGGGGAACAGCAAGTGTTGGGGGTGAGTAGGGCGGAGTGTGCTTGCAGTGTTAAGTGTGGTGGTCGTGGTAGACCTCACTGAGAAGAGACATTTGAAAATCAAGGCGGTGAAAGATGTGGCCATGCATACATCTGGGAAAAGAATATTCTGGGAGAGGAACAGCCTGTGCACAGTCTTTTAAGATGAGAGGAACAAGGAACCCAGTGTTCTGTATCTAATGTCTTCAAGGTTTATGAAGTATGTAGGTCTCCTTGTCTCTATCTTAAATGACTCTAGTTGGCTATGCCTTTCTAAAACACTGTGGTTAAAAGTATAAAATTTATACCTTTTTAAATACAGTTTAGCAGTGTTAACTGTACAGTATTTAGTTGCACTCATTGTTAAGTAACAGAGCTCTGAAACTTTTTCATCTTGCAAAACTGAAACTTTATATCCATATGCTATGGTTTGTCCCTGAAGGTCATGTGTTGGAATTTTGGTCCCCTGTGTGGCAGCACTGAGGTAGAGGAAGATTTCTGAGGTGGAGTTTGGTGGAAGGTAATTAGATCAAGAGGGCAGCACTCTTGGAAAAAATTAAGTACCTCTCACAGGACAAAATTCCTGAAAAGGGGGGAGTGGGTGGGAAGAGATTCTTAAAAAAGAGGGAGGCTGTCCCTCCCTAAGCTTGCTCCCTTCTTCCCATACATATAGTTCTGCCACAGCCCTGGTGTAGCCAGACGCCATACACAATGCTGTCTGGACTTTCCAACCACCAGAATTAGAAGCCAAATAAACTTTTTTTCTTTAAAAAGTATTCGGCCTTGGGTATTTTGTTATACCAACACAAAGCAGAATAAGACACCACAGAACAACAGCTTCCTATTTCCCCCAGTTCTCGCAAGCACCATTCTATTTTGTTTCCATGAGTTTGACTACTCTAGACATCTCATATAAGAGGAATCATATAGCATCTGTCCTGATGTAAACTGCTAAGCTTTTTGAGTTCTTACATTGAGAATTCATTCTGGCTCCAGCCTTGCTGTCATGCTGAATTTAGCTATTTCTTCTCTCATGCCTGCATATAACTCAAATCATAGCACTTGTATTTACCA
Organism: Dinomys branickii; assembly: GCA_004027595.1. Taxonomy (NCBI): domain Eukaryota; kingdom Metazoa; phylum Chordata; class Mammalia; order Rodentia; family Dinomyidae; genus Dinomys; species Dinomys branickii. The sequence continues at coordinate 53,949 of PVLD010010728.1, read as the reverse complement.
GCTGAATCAAATGGGGTGCCTTAGGCTGTGAGGGAGAGAAGCTCCAACCCAGACTGTTTCAAACAATAAAGGGACATATTGCTGGCATAGCAGGGAGCTTGGAAAATGGGACAGTCCAGGTTTGGTGGGGGCAACTGATTAACAATGTCCTGAGCAGTCCTTTCCTTCTCTCAGCTCTGTAGGCTTCATTCTCAGGTTGGTGGCAGGATGAACTGGGGGTAATTCAGGTCTCACATTCTGTTATGATATGAGGGAAGGAGAGAGGCTCCCTACTATCTTGTGTCTTTCTTAGACAAACCTTTCCTCAGAATCCCTGTGGGAAGATTTCCTTGACATCTAATTGACCAGAATTGGATCACATACCTATGCCTGAAAGCACTATTGATAAGAGAAAGGGGATCAGTAGTTTAATCAGACCTGGTCCAGGATCTGGGGTGGGAAAGAGATGTTGCCTCCATTGAAACCTATGGGTGAACTGGGAGAGGGACTTATGAATAAAATAAGATTCAATTAGGAAGGAGGAAGGGGAGAATGGAAGCTAAACATACAGCTACAATGTCCACTGCGTTAGCTGTGTGATTTATTTTTGTTTGTTTTGTTGTTGTTTTTGGTACCAGAACTTGAACTAAGGACCTGGTGCTTGCCAGGCAGTTGCTGTGCCCCTAAGCTATATCCCTGGCCCTAGCTGTGTGATTTAAAGAAAATCTTTATAAACATTTCTGATCCTCAGTTGCAAGAAAATGAGCATAATACTCTTCTCATGTGAGAATTAAAAATATAGAAAACATGTATAAAAGCATCCAGACCATTCCAATGACACATTATTGTTTCGCTCCGTGGTTCCTAAGTAGTGTTGTGGGCTAAACTGTGTACCCCTACTTTTATATCTCCCCACTCATATTTGAACTCCTAACTCCTGATTCCTCAGAATATAACTGTATCTGAAGATAGGGTCTTGTAAGAGGCAATTAGGTTAAAATGATAAACTATAATTAGTGTGGGTCTTAATGCAATATGACCGATGTCCTTATAACAAGAGTAAATCATGACATAGACACACGCAGAAAGAAGACAGCAATCTGTAAGACAAAGAAAGAAGTCTTGGAAAAACCATCCCCACCAACATCTTCATACTGAACTTCTAGCTTCCAAAACTGTGAAAAATAGATTGCTATGGTTTAAGCCACTCAGATTGTGGTGCATTGTTGTGGCAGCCCTAATGTATTTGGAAACTTGTTAGAAATATGGTCTTTAGCGCCATCCCAGACCTACTGAGTCAGAAAGTCTGACAGTGAAGCCCATTCATCTGTTTTAAAAGCTCTTTAGGAAATTTTCATACACTCAAGAGCTGGTCTAGTTATTAAGGCTATAGGAACACAACTAGCCTTTATATCCTAAATAGGTTCATATCCCAACTCTCTATCACTAGCTACCTATGTAGTTTGGGGTATTTAAAAAAAATCTGTTTCAATTTCCTCATTTATAAAAATGGGGCTAACCCTAATCCTTATCTTTTAGGTTGTTGTGCTGTTAAATTCATCCATCTAGATAGAACTTAGGACAGAGCTGGGTGTATAGTTAATGATGTGACCTGTTAAGATAACATGTTGAATCTGAACCTTTTAAGGGCTTGAGTTTGTAAAAGCAGCTAAGCTTATTGGAATTATTTGGAAACGAGGATTTGAGTATTTCCTTTAGTAAAGTTGAATATTCCAACCGTTATTTTGGCTGCATGAGATCTTTTTTTCCCATACTTCCTGGTTCTTTCTCATGTAGAAAATGTAGATGTTGCCAAGTTCTTGGGAGTTTATGCAAATAATGCACAGCACACATTGTTATATTGCTCTTCATCCTCTAGGAAGGCCTATTGTCATCAGTTTTATATCCTGTTCCCACGACAACTTCACCTTTTTCTAGTTGCAGTCAATGTTGATGGATTGTCTCGTTTCTCACTTGGACAACTTATCCTTTTTCTCCGATGGGCCATTTAAATCTACCTTCTATTAAAAAAAGGTTTTCCATCAAGGGATCTAGATGTGCATTTCCCATGTTTTTCATCTGCCTTCTATCTCAGGTGACTCCAATTGCTTTACAGTATGCAGCTGCTCCTAGATACTAATGACATTTTCACTGGGCAAGTTACATTTCCCAGCCTCGTTTCTGTATACTTGATTGTCTTCAGTATTTTATGTGAGTTGTAAACACACTGGGTAGAAACAACTCAATAAATGACAAACAGTAAAATGAATAATAAAAAGTTATAGTCTCATAAAATGAGAACGAAGCAGTGGGGGGGCTTTTTCAAGTAGAGGTAAGCCAGTGATACCAGGAGGCCTGAAATTGCTGGATGGCTACTACTTCCCCTTAAAATATTCTTTTAGTTCCAAACTTGTTGTTTCTGTAATCCTTCTGTGTGGATGCGATTCTTTTTCCTTTTCACTTACCTGCTTAACCACTCTAGGAAACATAACCATTCATTTATCATGCAGGCCTCACCTCTTAGTGTTGTTTCTTATTGCTTTCTGTTCTCTCCAAAATTAAAAAAAGATCTATCAGAATCTTTCTCCTTTTTCCTCTCTAATGTTATACCTCTCTAACTTATCTCACAGATGAGACTTTCTATAATCATGGGAACTGAGGAGTTCGAGATAAATAATAATTCATTTCGCTAGATGATTGCTGATCCTACTTGTGATTTCATATATAACTGTGGCCATATCCAGAAATTCTATAAGGCCTTTAAACATTTCTCCCCAAATGAAATATAAAATGCAAATCAAATGTATAGTATATCATACTTTTTAATGAATTGTACACGAGGGAGGAGGTGGAAAAAATGAGGTCTCAGTAATAGCAATTACAAGACTCTCATTGCCTCTTCTGAATCATTATTCAGGTTCCCGTTTATTGTTTTCTGCTTTGCTCACTTTAACATACTACCCTTCAGTTGTTCGCTATAAGCTCATCATTGTCACTATTCACAGAGTAGGAGATACTGAAGTAGGTTGTGAATGTTTAAATTTTTAAGAAATGTATTCCAATAAAAGACCCATTGCCCAAATCCCCCTCAAAATACCCTCCCTTCTCACCCCAAACGCATTTATCCCATCACTCTTTCTGCTTTCCGAAGCAGTTCTGGAAGTCTTCTTTTTTTTTTTTTTTTTTTTCCGGTACTGGGGATTGAACTCAGGACCCTGCGCTTGCTAGGTAAGCGCTTATTCCACTGAGCTATATCCCCAGCCCCTGGAAGTCTTCTTTATGGGTGTCTCTAGCTGTGCTGGCACATGGCCTTGCTGTCCTGAATCTACTCCAAATGTTTACCTCGTATGGTCATCTTGACTTTGGGGAAGAACCAGATGTCACACAGTGCCAGACTCTGCGCTATGGTGGATGAAGACACATTTGCATGTCTTTATGAGCCTGTCTTTCTGTTGGATAGGACTTAGTTACAGCATTCGCTGCATCTTTGATGGTGCCTCTGCTTCAAAAAGTGGCAAGAACAATGGGATAAATATGTCTAAAGTGAGGTGGGGTATTTTGAGAGGGAATAGTGGCAATGTGCCTTTTTACTGTAATAAATTTTAAATATTCATTGTATATTTTGACCACTCTTTAGATGTGGTCTTAATTTCTACCTTTGTTTTAAGGAAAAGTTATTACTTTTTACTTCACTGATAATTATTTTCTCTAACCTACATCCTTTATCTGTTTTTACTCCTAGTTCTGAATAGGATTTAGACTTAAAGGAATTATGTTCCATATTCTGAGGAACAACCATATTTAAGTCATGTGTAAATATGTTACGCTAATTTAAAAATATTTGTCCTCACTGTTTCACTTTAGTAGGTAACTCTGGAATTCAAACTCAGATTTGTATGCCTGATTGAGTCACTCAGTCCAAATGGTATTAAGAAAATCTCATTCCTCACTAATCCCCTTAGCTGTGCTAGATCTTTTTAAAGATGGCTGCAGTAGTTGCCTGTCATCCCATGTGTCCTTTACAATGTGATTGTCTTAGTTATTTTTCTTGTTGCTGAGACAAAATACTGACACCTAGAGTTAAAGGAGGAAAGATTTATTTGGCTCACAGTCTGTAGAGGTTTTAGTCCATAGTCAGCTGCCTCTAAGGCAGGGCACAGGGGCATCACAGAGACGTAGTTCATGGTATGGCAGGCAGAAGGCAGCAAAGCGATAAAGTAGCAGCAGCAGCAGGCGCTGGGCTACCCTTTTCAGTCCCTTTATATTTATATCCATTCAGGCCACTCGCCCTTAGGGTGGTGCCACCTAGGGTAGGCCTTCCCATCATCCACACCCAGAACTACGCCAAATAAATCAGTGGAATAATTTAGTAGTCACACACACTCGATCCCAGCATCACACACTTAATTCCAGCATCACATACCTGATATCCAGCCACCTTTAAAAAGTCCTACCCATGACTGCATGAGGCTTTGGGGGGACATCTAGACACAGGCATAACAGTGACCACAACACTCCCTCATCAAGAAGTAAAGTCTGTTTTCACTCCCTCTGACTATAACCTGTTTTGACCAATACAATGCAATTGCCAAAGGTAGGTCTTTTAGAAATACTCAGCTTCTGCCTTCATGTCTTGAAATGTTCTTTCTTGCAAACAGCTGCCATGCTGTGAGGAAGCTCAAGACCACACAAATAGAGTTCACAGAGGAGAACCAACTCAGAGAACCTTGGCCAGCAGCTCCAGGTGAGGCCCTAGATTGAATGTAAATGTGGACATTTTTGCTGTTGTGGTTGACTCAGAGTCCAAGCCAACAATCTATATACTAGAACTGCCCGAGCCACCTGTAGATACAAGAAATAATAAATTGTTGTTTTAAGATATTACATTTTGAGGTGGTCTACAGTGCAGCTATTCCTGAGTGGGACCATTTTCAGGTTAATAATACCCCTTCATTACTGCAGGCTGAGCAGGTCCGCAATCTCCCAAACAAGTGTATGGTGAGGGCTAAATAAAAAGAGGCAAATGGAGTGATCTCAGGGCTCCAAGAGGATCAGAGTCCTCTCCCAGAATCTGAGATTCTCTTAGTGTTAAGACCAAGACCTTGTCTGGGTGGCCTGTACTTATTTGGTTATCAGAAGAAGGAAAGGGAGTACTCAAGAAGTGGGGACTCTCTCAAGGACTTCTCCAAGTAAGGTATTAAGTTAACCCACCCAGGAGATGCCTGAGGCTACAGTGTTTATCTAGTTGAGATCAGATCCAGGTGTCCTTGGCTGTGATCTTGCCTTATCTTTTGAGGCTTTCTGGCTTCATCTGCCATTATAGGCCTTAGTATGGATTAGTGACTCACAGAGGTTCACTTACTATGAATCTGCCATTTCCAGACAAGACACCCAGGCCTTGGACAGATTCATAAGTGAACATGAAAAGCCAATTGGTTAATTTAAGTCCTGCTCAGGTCTGCTTCATAGTGGTCTCCATCAACCGGGGACTTTACTCATCTGGTTTTGGGGGCCTTGCACCAAGTGCACTGGCTCATCTCCTCACCCCCAGACTTCTGGGAAGAGCAGCTTTCTTTCTGAGTCTTCACAGTCTCCTTTGGCTCTATGCACAAAGTGGCTCACCCTTTGGTGATTCTGAAAATGGTGACACAACAACATTAATGAATACTTTTGAATGTTTATAATATGCCAGGTATAAGAGTATTTGTTTTAGTTACTTTTTTCTCATTGCTGAGACAAAATACCTAATACCAAAAGTTAAATGGTTTATTTAGCTCACAGTTTGTGGTGGTTTCAGTCCATAATCAACTGGCTCCATGGCAGGGTGGCACACAGCAGAGAGGCAACTGTTCAGAGTGGTGGAAAGCAAAAACAACCAAGGGAAGAGAAGGAGAGAAGACTCTTTCTGTCCCTTATATTGTATACCCTAGGGCAGGTGTAGCACTCACATCCGTAATCCCAGCATTGGACCATGAATCAATCACAAACACTAGATTTAGCTGCCTCTGAAAAGCTGCCCCCGCCCATAATTGCATGAGACTTTGCAGGGACATCCCAGGCACAAACCATAACAGTATTATATTTAATTGTTAGAACAATTTTTTGGAAAAAAAAAAAAGAAAGGAACAACTTTTTGTGTTCGGTACTATTACCTAACTCTTGGCCATTTTACAGATGGAAAACTAAAGGAAATAGAAGTAACTTGCACAAAATCAAACAATAAGTGGTTGCGTCACCTTCATCGGACCCAAGGATCCGAGTCCAGAACTATATGCTTAGTTAGCTACTGTGATGTCCTACATCCCACCAATAACACCTCAAGCATACTGGGTTAGTGGACTGTTCTTATTTGTTACCTAAGAAAGTCCTTTGATTATTCATTCATTTATTCCGGATCTCAGGTTGGGTCCTATGCTGCCGCCTGCATCTAAACGTTCGACTCTTCTTACAATTCAGGCCAGGCTAGAGCCTTGTCGAGTTTTCCAGGGTCCTCATCCCCCCGTGGCCACCGCAGAGGGCAGCAGAGCGACAGGAAGGCCGCGAGGTGCTGGCAGACTGCGCTGCTCCTGGTGGGCGGGGACAGCGCCTTTCCACACCCTATCTGGAAGGAGAGGGCCAGCCCCTTGCTGAAGTGGGGATGGACTCCTTCCCACAGTCCCTACTGGGGCCAGGACCATCAAAGCCGCGCCATTCAGACTTTCTGTTCTTGTTATGCAGTTGCAGCTGTAAAGCGGCTTCTCCGCGCCACTTTCCACCTGCAAGGGTCCCTGCTGAGCAGACGTTCCGGATCCGTCACTGCCAAGGGATGTGATTTTGCTTCTAGTCTGCCTGATTTCTATACTCCCGATAACCACCTTCAAGGCTCTAGAGGACCTAAAAGAGTTAATGGTACAATGCAGTAGTTCTGCCTTCCCATGATGTATTAAGAGCAAGGCTTTTGGAGACAGCCCCTGGGATAGGGCCCTATCTCTGTGCTTAATTGCTGTGCAGCTTTGGGAAAGTAGCTTTCTTTTCTGAGTCTCTGTGTCCTTAGCAGTATTTAATTTGTGCACTCATTGTGGAGAACAAGTAAATTGTACACTCAAAACACTGGGCCTCGTGTGACCAACCATCGGGATATCGATCATTCACATGCATGTACGTGTATCCTACCAGACCATTAACATACAGTGTGGCCTTAGAATGTAAACTGCCAACAGATAAAGATGATGGTTCCTGCTCCCCTATATGATGTTTCTTCAGGAAAAAGAACCACCACTATCTATTTTAGGGAAGTACTATCCTGTCAAGTCTTCTCCTTTTCTTATTTTGGTTCATCGTTTAAATGCTTTGGAGCTATATAGTATGAAATAGACTTCTGTAAGTTTATAAAGCACCTAAAACTAGGCGTGGTGGCACACACCTGTAATCCCAGCACTTGGGAGGCTGAGACAGGAGGATCATTGTGAGTTTGAGGCCAGCCTGGGCTACAAAGTGAACTCAAGGCAAGCCTGAACTGTATAGCGAGACCCTGTCTCAAAAAGAACAACAAAAGCATCTAAATTGGGCTGGGGATATAGCTCAGTGGAATAAGTGCTTGCCTGGCAAGCTCAAGGTCCTGAGTTTGATTCCCAGTACCGCCAAAAAAAAAAAAAAAAAAAAAACATCTAAATTTAGATCAAATCCTGTTAATCTGATGTTACAGTTTCCAGGGGTCTACAGAGACCTTGAGATTTTGTGCAACATTGTCTCTATATATATTGTGTTCCCCCCTTTGGAATTGGGGATTGAGTCCTGGGCCTCATGCATGCCATGTAAATTCTCCACCAGTGAGCTACATCCCTAATCCTTTTTATTCCGAGAGTCTCCTCAATCTTTTGATCCTCCTGAATAGCTCCTGAGTACTGGATTATAAGCGTGCACCACTGCACTCATCTCTGTGTGCCTTTTTCTTTTTAGAGCTGTCCTGGGTATTGGGCCCAGGGAGCCCTGAGCTTCCCCACTACTAGCCTTCCACGTGTGTGTGTATGTGTGTGTGTGTATGTGTGGTACTGGGGTACTGGGGATTGAACCCAGGATCTTCACACTGATCTAAATCCCCAACTTTTAAAACTTTTTAAATTTTAAGATGAGTCTCACTAACTTTCTCAATTGCCCAGGCTGAGTTCTAACTTGCGATCCTCCTGTCTCAGCCTTCTGGAGTGCTAGAACTACAGGTGTGTGCCACCATGTCTGCCATGTGTGTGCTTTTTGTGGGGAGATGACTCATAATTATCAACAGACTTGAAAGAGTCCATGCTTGGACAAAACCCTTAAAACAGGAACATCCTTTTAAATATTCTGCTGAAAGTAACCTGGAGGCCTTCCCTGATTTAAGACAAAGCAGGCAGAGCTTTGGAAAGCACTGGAAGTGGATCTTGTCTTTCTCAGCCAAGGAGAAAAATCTCTTTCTCCCAGTGTGTCCCTAACAAAGTGGTCAGGCGGGCTGTTCCCAGTGGCACAGGTGATGTTGTCAAGATAGACCTCATGAATGAGAAGGCACTGCCTGCTCTAATTACAGCTAACAAAGGCCAAAGCCTAACCTCAGCTGTACCTTCTGTCTCTGAGAAGTCACTTACAGAGTAGGTCTATAATTAGGATCTGCTACCTGAAACCTAATTCTGAGGATGACGAATATCTAAATTATGTCCCCAGATACATACCTGAGGCACAGCCCTGAGGGCTGATAGCCATAACGTGGTGTGTGTACTGTTCCTCATCCAGCGGGGATTAGTAAATGAGGATGACATCACTTGGAATGGTAGAAGGGGCAGGTGCCCAAGAGGCCCCTTTGACTTCTGCAGTGGGGCCTGACAGCCTGTGCACTGAGCACCGTAATTTATGCCTGTAACACAGCGTCTGCACGGAACAGGAATGGCTGCATCAGCGTTTTGGGGTGTTGAGCCAGCTCTCCTTATCACAGACCCTGTCCCTTCCAAGGTGGTTTTGCCCATTGGTTTTATTTGATTTTTTAAAGAGAATGACTGTTGGTGTGTAAATTCAACAAACATTTAGGAGGGAGGGAGGAAAGTGTAATTTAAAGTAACTTAAGAGATGAATGGATGATGATTATTTTTGCAGTTGTTATTATTACAGTTCCTTACTTAACATAATTCATGAACTAAGGAATATGCAAGGCACAGCTCGTGGAGGATATTAGTGAAATGTTTGTGACCCATGGAAATAACTTAGATAAGCATGAGGTGCACCTGTTCCGAGTCATGTCCCTGGAATACGTGAAACTCCAGCACAGGATGAACGTCTGTGAGTGTCAGTGTAACAATAACAAAACAAAGCTGGCAGTGGGGTAGGGAAGTCTTTGGTGGGCGGGAAGCCCTGTCTGCAGCCGATGGCTGCGTGTTCTTGTGGCCATCAACCAGGAAAGGGAGTCTTAAGTCTTCCAAAGGAGTTTCCTCCTCACAAAGCTGTTGCAAAATAAAATACATTCCTTCCTGAAGTCTTCCTAGCTTTCCTTCCTTAAGGAAGTTCTCGGTCAATGGGAAACAAAGCCTTATTCAAAGGATTAAAGCCGTAGTCATTCTATTGTTTACAGCTTCAATAATGTGGCTTTCCTTCCACAGACAAAGTTTCCAATTCACAAATCGTCTAAAAAACAGGAAATTTCGGGGAAACACGTGCTTATGATAGCAAACAAGGGACCTGTCATGTGAGATGGAAGTTTATGCAAAGAGGCATCTGATTTTGCTTATGATTTTTTTTTTTTTGGACTGTGCTGGGCTTCTGGATGTATTCTAGGAAGATCATTCCTTAAAAGAAAAATCCATATGGCCTCTAATGTAAAACTACTCAGTTCTCATTCTTGTCTGCTAAAGTACATGGTATAGGGGAAGCAAATTCCAGCTATATTGTCATGGCTGTACTCAAGGCAATGCCAGAAAGGCAGCAAATAGGTGTCTGAAACGCTCTTTCCTTCCTGCTGTCCTTAGGCCTCTGTTTCCACTCTCGCCCCATCCAAGTCCTAGACCCTTATTTAAGAGGAACTTCCTCTGACCACTTTATATTAAGCACCACCCCCAACTTAGCCTCCCTATTGTAGTACTCTGTTTTCTATTTTTTTGTGGCATATATTATTGCCTGGAATCATTTTATTAATTCATTTTGAGGCCTATTTTATTCAGAATTGTATTTTCAGTGCCCAGGATAGTGTCTGACATGTCAAAAGTTCTAAGCAAATATTTACCAAGTGCATGAATCAAGTTTTCGGAATTAAGAATTATGAGAACCAACGTCCAGACAATTCTAAGGTAAGATCTGGTACCTGCTAGACAAGTAATGGTGAACCTTTGAGAGACCCAGTACCCAGACTGCAACTCAAAACTCACTTATTTATTGCGAATTGCCGACACTGCAATTAAACCTGACTACTGAGGTTTTAGTTTAGAACAAACAACTGTTATCTCATGCTCAGCTGCTGGGAATACTTTGCTCAAATGCCGAGAGAGAGGGCTCCACGGGCCTGCTGTGGCTCACGTGCCATAGGTTCGCCACCACTGTTCTAGACCCACCCAACAGCTTTCAGTTAACGGACATAAAATATTTTTAGAAAAAGGAAAAAAATCCTTAAACCCAGCATCTATGACTGTTTAAGCATTCACTCCAGCCACAGGCACCATTGATTTACTTGGCTAGTAATATTAACTTTTAAAAAGACTGCTCCAAATAGGCAGGTACTTCCCTAATCTCTCTCCTGCCCAACCAGCCACTGGACTCATAAATCCCTGTCATATGGAACATCTCTCTTCTAGATGTTCTGTAGACATCTTAGTTCTGGTGTTTCTTCTTTTTTGGTACCAGGAATAGAACTCAGGACCTTCCACTTGCTAGGCAGGCACTTATAGCGCTGAACTAAATCCCCACTGTCTCAGTGTTTCTAAAAGCCAATTTGTTACCTTCTTCTCCCACCCCATCCACTCTTCCTCCTGGATATACTCAGTAAGGTAAAGACTGTATCATCCACCGCATTATCTTAGCTAGAAACCCAAGTGCTGTCTCTGGATTCCTTCCATCTTTTCTCTGGAAAGCAAACCAGTCCTTTGATTTACTTATGTATGTGTTTACTTCCTCGCCCCTCTTCATCTCTCTCAGCTCTGCTTCAAGGCTTCATCATCCCCTGGTTACGTCATCATGATGGACTCTAAAGTGACCTCATGTCCATGACTAGAAGACTTCATTTCCCTTCTGCCTTGCTTCTCACTATATGCGTCAACACTTCCAATAGTGTTCAATTCTCCTTCTAAAAAGTTTTCCGTTTTAGCGCCTGAGGCACACTACACATCTACATCAGTGTTGGGGCTGTGAAAGTTTTCATTACCTTCAAAAGCACTCCTAGGAATGGAAAGTTTAGATCAAAAGGAAAAGAAAGCTTGAAGGAATTCAATCGTTTCCCAGTAGAAAATTTGGTTTCTAAATGTTTGGACTCTCGCCACAGTAAGAGCTTGTCTGGAATGTGCGTGTGGCTCTTTCTGTCTGCTTGTGCTGTGGCCCATGTCTTCATCATCTTCGTAACACCTCTTGTGACAACTGAGTGCGGGCTGTTGAGGGTCCTGCTCAAGCCCGGTTTGCATTCACATGGGCCTCTCTTACCCCAGTGCACCTCCCAGCCTGGGAAACAGTAAAGCCTGTCTTTTCAGAGTAGTAGTTGGTGGAGTTTATAGCAGCTTCTTGTTGGGGTTTATGTTCTGTGAATCTCTGTTTTCCAAAATGAAGAAAATGTGCTTTCATAACTACATTTCAGCAGCAGAGCTTGATCCCCAGTCCTTCTTTTCTTTTTTCCTTTTTTCTTTAAGACAGGATTTTGCTAAGTTCTCTAGTTGAGACTCACATTTGTGGCCCTCCTGCCTCAACCTCCCAGAGTTCTGGGATTATAGGCATGTGCTACTACACCCAGCTTGGAAGTTACTTAATTTTTGTTTGTTAGGCAGAAAGAGAAAGCCAGAAAATAATGACTTCTAAAAAAAAAACCTGATACAAATTTTGAAATTTTAAATATTACTTTCCCTTTTTATGTACACAGTCTGCAATATAAAGAGATGTTTAATTCAAACCTTAGCAAAGTTCATGACGTTGTTCACATTTCTTTAAAATAATATCACTGAGCTTCACTTGCTTTAATTCTAAGGTCCAGCCTAGTTTTCAAACCACAGCCTTCCCTCCAAACCAACACGGAAATATTGAGTTGTTGTCTGATGAAGTTTTAACTTGCAGTAAAATTGTATGCCACAAGAACTTTCAGGGGCAGCCCTGACTGCCAGGGAAGTGCTGACTCAGCACAATGCAGATAGCTGACTCAGCACCGTGCTCTCCGTTAGCAGAAGAAAAAGAATGGCATCTGGAGCATCTATAAATCTGATTCTTCAGCTCCTACTTCCCGAAGCAAAGCTTAGAAGTGGTTATCTGCAGTAAAAGTCTAGAAAGGGTATTGCCACTGTTTCCCTTAAAATCTGTTACTCAAGTCTGTGGGCAACTTTGACAGCCTGCTTAGATTTGCATAGTTGACTCAGTTTCTGGAAGATCCCTACACACAAATCTAAGTTTAGGGCACATGCACTGAGTGATTCCTAAGGGAAATAAACTCTTGCCTGAGAACAACAGCTGAAGTCAAATCCCATAAGCCAGGAAAAGAGCCACACAATCACAGCAACAGGTGGTCAGTTTCAAAACAGATTTCAAGGTCTGACTCACAGGCACCTGCTGCAGAACCACAGACGACAGCGTAGCTCTGTCTGGTCTGAGTTATGTCATCCTTGACACACTGTAAGGAAGATTAACTACCTTTATTAGCAAAGCTAAGTCATGGTAGGTCAGATGGCTGCTCTCTGTGGTGGTCGCTCCTGTGTTCCCTCCCATCAGAGAACAAGAAGAAATGAGAGATATTGGAAAACAGAAGGGACCTTGACCATTAACTTGTTCGAACTTAATAGCTGAGCAAGGCGAAGTCTGAGCTAAGTAGAAAGACACCCAAGGTCACAGGACCCGTGGGAGCAAAACATTTCTCCCTCACTGTATTATGAAAAAATTCAAACTCAGAAAAATTGAAAGCATTTTGACAGGGAATACCCCCATGCCCATTTACTTACCCACCTATCTATCCATCTCTGTATGATTCTACTGCATTTTTTCTAGGTGCCTTTCAAATAGAGCTGCAGACTCTCCTTAAGCAGCATAGTGTGTTTTCATTATTTGTCTAATTACCTGATATTGCAGTTTTATACACATTCTGGAACCAGGGAAGATCACAAAGGAAATTACTGGATTCAATAAATGTAGATTGGCATCAGTTAGTCTGGAAGAAAACTCAACTACCTAAGGTCCTCCCTCCAAGGCTTTTAGGATTTTTACCAAGAGCAAATTCCAAAGGTGGCAGAAATACCAGTCAACACACCTTCTGGAGTCCTCTCACTTCATGCACTGGTATCCTATCTGTTCCTCCAAAACTGATTTCAGACAAGGAACACAGCTGCTGTTAGGTATCCATTCCTGTTTTAAGAAGAAAGGTCTTGTAAGAACTCTGAGATGACACCCCCTTCCCAATGTTTTCCCCCAACATAGAGTTTTCATTTGCTCATTTAAATGCCTACCAGCCTTCAGTGTTCCCTTTCCTGTCTCAGCTAATCGTATCACAATTTAACATATATTTGCTTATTTATCGCTGTTATAGTTACTAGTACCATATTATTACTTCTGACCTTTTGCAAGGAACTGTATTTTAAGACTTCTATATACCCTATAATTCCTGGCATAAAGAAAGAAGGGAAAAGCATATATATATAATCATTAAGATAATTATACTACTAATTTCTCTTAGTTCATTGAAAAGAAATGTTTGTGCTAATATTGTCTGCACAAGTAAATGCTGATTATCTTGTATTCTGAAAAACTAATTTAGAGATAACACTATGCAATGTATTAACCATTGTTACCCTCCTATTATCTTGTTATATCAACAAAAATATGTTTGTGCAGGTAAGATCTTAAAGACCCCCCTGTATCACAGTCTCCTGAGGAACCCGGTTAGTGTGCCGATTTTTGGACATTAAACCTCCCTCCCTCCGAAATGACTCAATAGGCTTAGGATAGGGGTCCTTAAAGCACACTTAGTGATTCCAATCAGGTTGCACAGGGGGCAAACTTGGAAATTTGTTCACAGGTCTGCAACTCCCAACCTTACTTGACGTTGAACTTTCAAACCCTTTAACACCAGCGCCCCTGATCTGCGTGTCCCTTAAAGGGATTCTGGATGAATGAGTGGCAAAAAAGCACCTGTCTCAGTGGATGTGACAGCCACAGCATCAGCCCCTCACCACATCACGTGCTGCCACTCACTGCTTCTGCTGTTGCCAGCAGCACCCACGTTTCCCTTTGTCACCCCCCCCCCCCCCCCCCCCCCCCCCCCCCCCCCCCCCCCCCCCCCCCCCCCCCCCCCCCCCCCGCCACCGCCACCTGCCGCTGCCCTCTTGCATCTCACCTTCTGAGGCTGAATCAGATCCAGGGTTAAGCACTTGAGGAAGAAGCTGTTTAAGGAAAGGGGGTGAAATGTCTCCATTCTACAACCACAACCCCACATAAATACTTGGTTTTGCCTTCTTATTTTTTAATGACAACTGTTTTGGTTTTTTTTAAAAGTAATTTTGTTGATACATTTTAGATATACAAAGTGATCACATTCATCACAGGGAATTTGTACCTGTATACAGTATATCTTTAGTCCTCGTGAGCCCACCTTCTTGAGAAGGTCTGCAAAACTGGTTAGAAAGCAGAGCCTATGGTTTGAAGTTCCTGCTGCCTTTGATTTTACAATGAGTGGAAAGTGAAGTTGAGTAACAGGTCTCTTGCCCAAGCATTAGAAACCACCACAAAGCTTAGAGCAGGAGCTGATGACTTGGGCTGGGTCCTTCCTCTGGCTGAGTATCTCTGTGCAGGGCATACCAGCTGCAGTAATTGCCCCTGACTGGCTTTAGCAGAGTGCTTTTTATATATGCTAAGATGTACTTCTGTTAGGTGCAAAAGACAGCACTAAGAGTGACTCGATCTCTGGAGGGTTGACGCATGAAGCAAAACCTGCCTTATGTTTTAAGCTCAAAATATTTGAAATGAGTTTCTCTAAAACATTCAAAGCCTTGCTATTTTTAGTTCAACATAGATTTCTTTAGTGAAGTAGTTTCCAAACTTTAGCAATCATCAGATTCATCCAAAGAGCTTGTTAAAAATACAGATTTCCAGACATTATGCACAGCGTTTCTGGTTCTAACTAGTGGCTGGATGACGCTGATGCTGCTGGTTGACTTGTACTTTGAGAACCTCTGCTCCAGGAGAAAGCAAAATGGTGGAACTTTTTAGACCACTTGCCTGCCTGCTTCCCTATCTTCTTATGTCACTATGTAACAGTGGTCCTTAGCCTAAACAGTCCAATAGATTTACCTACAAAGATTTTAAAATACGGGGCTCTTGGTGAAATGCTAAGACCTTAGACCTAATCTAGGAATGAGGCCTGGGTGTTTTTAATAAAGACCCCAGGTCATGCTAATAGGCATCCAGGATTGAAAACTACAATCATATAACAAACTCTGATCCTATTATGTGTTAACATTTGATTCCCATTTGACAAATACATACCGACCACCTAATATATGTCCTAGAAAATGATAAAATGCCATGTGTAATGGTACCTGACCTCAGGCGGAGATAGATTACATGCCCAAAGATTTAAACAAAAACCTGGTGTGTGGTGTGTGCCAATTAGAGTACTAAACCATTACTGAAAACAGAAGGCTAGATGATTCAAGGTAAATTAATGCAGCACTTGGTTCTCACATTGTTGGTGATAAGTTCTGTATGCTTCTGCCGTGCATGAAACATGTCCCTTCGGTGGGGGAAATTGCTCATTTATTGGTTCATTGAGGATGCTCCAACTAATTCACCATGGTAGGTATGATTGAACCATGAAATGATAGACCATTAAATCAATAGCTAGTCAGGTGGCAACTATTCCTTTGCTAAGTATGTTATTAAGGTTCTATTTCAGAAGTCCTGTGCTCAATAGAGGTGAACTTTCTCAGTGGAGAAATACAATATGAATTAGGAAACACTTTAATCCGAAGTTTTTAAATAAACATTCCTTGAAGATGTTAAGAAAAACCCAAACTTATTTGTGAATCAAAAGAAAAAACTGTTCACAAATCAAATCATACTTAATTTACTTTAAAATATGTTCTTATGTGCAGCCACTAGAATACAAAATAATTTAATGATAGCAGCTGGCTTATAAAAGGGGAAAATTTCTAGAAAGGAGGAAATATTCCATTCAGGTATTTCTTATGTATTAAAGGCAATATTTAATTACATGTTACTTATTTATTTTTAAATTAAATGTTATTTAATTGAGTTTTTCTTTTTGAGATTTTGTTCTCTGGTTGGGGTGTTTTTCCAAGAATATGAGGTCCTAATGATAACAAGATAAAATTGTTCTTAAGTAAAGAAAACAAATACTTTTAAAACTGTTGCATTTATTTCTGTTCAAAAATACTAGAGGCCTCATGTTAATGATTGCAGGAGGTAACCTGGTAAGACAAAGTTGCTCTCAAAGAAACTTGTGTTTTAGTAGAAGCGAAAGATAAACACCTATCTGAAGCAAAATATCATACATGCCTTTAGAGAGCAATAAATTTTAATGAGGCTTCAAAAAGCTGGAAGAAGAGCGGGTCAAGGTTCAAAGAGCCCTGGAGAAAGCGTAGAACTGGAGCTCTGGCACAATGCATAACCGCGCGGCCAATCTTCCGAGGCCAGCTGTTGCCTGTCAAATGAGGGCTGAAGAGGAGT
This sequence comes from Dinomys branickii, assembly GCA_004027595.1. Lineage (NCBI taxonomy): Eukaryota > Metazoa > Chordata > Mammalia > Rodentia > Dinomyidae > Dinomys > Dinomys branickii. The sequence continues at coordinate 37,116 of PVLD010010728.1, read as the reverse complement.
GTGGGTGCAATCGATAGGAAAAGCAGGCCACCCTTCCCTGTCTCCTGGAGACGCGGTTTGGGGATCAATAGTTTTGCAATCTCATTTCAGGAAGCCAAATGAAAATGAACCAGATGCATTCTTTTTAGTTTACGTCTTACTAATAAAATCCAACTTAAAAGATCTTATATGTTGGTTAGACAGCCACTAATATTTGATAAATAATATTTGGCCTCATTAGGAATCCAATAAATGAACAATAAGATAACAATTCAATAATTGCTTTGATTCTATGAAATCTATAAAGATTTAAAATGACCACCAACTGTTTGGGGGTTTAGGGGAGAATAGGCCTGGTTCTGCCTGTGGAGTACTCCTCTCTTCACCTTGGCCCGAGGACCATCCATACCTTAGAGCCCATCAAGTCTCCATCTAGGAACGTAGTCCAAGGGAGTAGTATAAGTATGTGAAAAAAAAGCTCTTCTACAAAAGTGTTCCTCAAAGCTTTGCTTATTATTGAGATGAACTAGTGAAAAAAGAAAGGCCCAATAGTAGGTTAGTAAATAAAAAGGAATTCTACTAGGAAGGCATCAGTGGTGGTCCACTACACTTAGAAACTATGCCCAGTGCCTTGGAAAAAAAATCTTCCCAAGTGTTTTGGGTAAATGAGTCACTTCTACTCAAGATCAATCTGCCCCCCCCATTTCCTTTGCTTCAGATACTCTGTGCTCCTGCCACAGAGAGTTGCTTGCTATCTGTGCCCTGAGCTGACCCTATCAACTTTTTCCCTCCCTGCCTTTTCCCATACTTTTCCAATTGTCTGAATGCCTTTCCTTCATCTTTGAGGTCTCACATCTTTAAAACCCAGTTTTGGAAGTCATTTTACGTGCTGTTACTATGACGTTCTCTTTCATCTTCTTTCCAGAAGAGTTCACCCCTTTCTTGGGTATCTTCACAGCAGTTTATCATGCTTTTCATCTCTGTTTTACATCAAAATTATCTGAATATATATTTTACTTTCCCTATTCTATTTTTTAAGTGGTACTAGGTATTAAACTTGGGGTTCGGGCCTGCTAGGCAAGTGCTCTACCGCTGAGCTATGCCCCCAGCTTTTTTTATTTTATTGAGTCAGGGTCTTGCTAAATTGCCTAGGCTGGTCTCAAACTTTCAATCCTCCTACCTCAACCTCCCAAGTAGCTGGGATTACAGGTGTGTGCTGCCCTACTTGTTCCCTATTAATTTTGAACAAATTAAGGGCAGGATCAATTTTGTCCAGATTTATATCCTCCATAGTTAGGAAACATGCTAGGTAAATGGTTACTGACTGAATGAGCAAGGGACTGAGTGAATATAGACGGGCACTTGGAGCTCAAGGCTAATGTTCTCTGTAGACGTAGGATGAACTTGACAAGTGCTAAGAATGCTGTGATATTTGTGTGGCATGAGGACTCAAGCTGAAAATTTCTATCTGAGCCATGCGTGGAGATGCATATAGGGAAGACCAAGATGGAGAGGGAGTGTACTGTGGAGGAGAGGCTAAGATAGGATGATACAGAAGCTTTTTTTTTTTTCCGGTACCGGGGATCGAACTCAGGACCCTGCGCTTGCTAGGCAGGCGCTTATTCCACTGAGCTATATCCCCAGCCCCAAGATAGGATGATAAACCAAGCTGTAGTCTTCCCTTCCTCCGACCCCTGACATTTAGTGAGAAAGAGTAAGTAGGAATATTTTAATTAGCATGTACCAATTGTACGTATTTATAAGGTACAGTGTGGCATTTCAACATATATTTACACATGTACTAATCAGATTAGCATTTCCATATCCTTATCATTTATGTTTTGTGCTTCATGAAATATAGATTATTATAGACTATAGTCACCTCACTTTGCTATGGAACACTAGAATTTATTTATTTTTTTGGTACATTGGAATTTTAATTAAGAACAGGGCTTGACAAAGACCTCTGTGAAGTAATAAACACCTCTACTCAGTTTTCAGTCCTTTTATCATCTCAGCAATATCTGTTTTAATTAGCTGATCTAAATGGCATGTTTGGTCACAAGATTAAAATATAAGGACTAGCTGGGCATGGTGGAGCACATCTGTAATCCCAGCACACGGGAGGCTAATGTAGGACGATCACTGTGAGTTTGAGGCCATCCTGGGCTGCACAGTGAGTTCAAGGCCAGCCTGAATGACATAGTAAGACCCTGTCTCAAAAAAAAAAAAAAATTCAGATAGTTTGAAGGGCCAAATAATAATAAAGTGTTTTTAGGAGTGAAAAAGGAATTTGCAAGTTTTAATGATGCACATTGATTTATATACATTGCCTGTTCAATATAGAGCAAATATTTCATTTATGTTCTTGATATAAATGTCCTGACACTATCAGTGGGGGCGATTATGAAGCTGAACAACTGAACTACTGTTCAAAATAATCAAGGTTAAGTCTTGTTAAAGCATATTCTATCCCCTCCTCCCCAACTCCCACCTATGTGTCCTACTATACTTAGTAAGTAATACACCTGCTGGCTTTACTAAAGGAGATGCCTTTACTTCCCAAAGAATTCAACAAATGACAAAACAAAACACCACCATAGCCAGCTGTTACCAACCTGAACTGTTTTCCCCTTTTCCCAGCATTCAGTACTTGGATGACTCATATTTGCAGGTAGTGCTGCGGCCAATTGCACAAAAGAAAGTCTTATATAAATGTGGAGAGTCTACATAGTGAGGGGTTTACCATGCTTGTATAGATCATTCCTTTCACGTATGCACTGTTTCTAAGTGGGGGTGGATTTTTACTTCTTTAAGAGTTCCCTAGAGTGGTAATAAAATTAAACCTCACTGAAGGGAATTTTTTTTTTCAATAACTACAACAAAAACTACTTTTTATCAAAGATCCTCTCCTTCTGCCAAGGGTCAGTGATTTACAGAGCTGACGTGGGTGAATGGGAAATACAATATTTCCAGATTTGTATAATGAATAACTTCTGAGGTCTTGAACTTTTCTTCGTTCCCACAGACTATGTCTACAGAGCGCTGCTCTTGTCCTGAAAGGAAGGATTTGCCCCGGTTTGGAAGGAAGTGGAATAAATAGAACTGGAAGTGGCAAGGTCACCTTTAATATCATACGAACAGCCTCTCAACAAGCTTCACAATTGCTTTGTTTCTTCCTCCCCTGGTGTTATAAACAGGCAAAGTTAAAGAAAACTCTTAGCACACGTTGTGTGTGTGCATAGGAAGCTCCCAGAACTGTGGGGAAGGGAAGGCTTCAGGCTTAACAGTGCTCAGGAGGCCTGCCAGAGTTCTCATTGTATTTTGCTATGGTGGCCAGAAGGGAAAATTGCTTGTTTTTAAAGGAAGGAGTTATATTGTCCTAAATTCCTGTGTATCACACATAGGACAAACAAGTTACAGCAGGAATCCCTAATTGGAGCATGCAGAGCACATAGATATTTGCCTTTTCACTCCGTTTCCCCCTTCTCTTAGTATCACACGGTGGTTACATGGGAACAAAAGTGTTACTTAAAAAGCCATTCTCTGTAGGACCCTGTTCCGTTGGTATTCTAAACACAGGGTCTGCCCTGCAGTGGAATTCTGCTTCAGACAGATTCCCTTTTCTTTCGCAGTTCCTTCAGGCCCATCCATGCAGGCTTCCCTGTATCTCCACACGCTGTGGGCCCCTGGCCCTTTTTCTAACTGTATCCCTAGCAGGGGGATGGAAGACTCAGCTAGAAGTAGGGAAAAGGCGTTCATAGGTTTTGGATGGCAAAAGGCTGGGCAACACATAGGTCTAGAATTTTAGTGTTCAGGTTTTGGGGATTTCTTAAAAAGTCCACTGTATAATTTATCTTGGAAGATCATTTAAAAGCAGTATTGTTTTAATAAGAAAAATCCTACATAATTTAGATTTTAAGTCAAAGAGAGATGACTTTATAGGGCTTAAATGCAGATAATAAAACTAAACAAAACGGAGTTGCTTTGTGAATTGCTTCTCACCCTTCCTGTGGGTTCAGCAAACCTCCTCCCTAATAACTCGAAAGTGCTGGAGTGCTAGGAACTGTTATAACTTCAAAAGGTGCAATTAAAAGGACGTGCGATAAATACAGTTAGAATCTCGAAGGGATAGGAAGAAAAACCTAAAGGGCAGCCTCTGTCTGATGTGAATCTTGGCTAAAATAATACACATTCTCAGCTTTGCAGATAATGGGTCAAAGCGAGCTATTGTGGGAACTGCTAATGGAGCTGGTGCTGTTACGTGTTACAATTTTTGATCTGTGGATAATGTGTAATATCAAGAGATTCCAATCTGTCTGGTAGGTGTGTTAAGTTCAGTGTGCGGGAGTAGATATGGAGAATAGAAATTCTAACTGATGTGCTCTGCTGAAATGCTATACAAGAATGGGCTTGACTGCCTGATCATCCTCTTAATGTGCCTCCCACCTTTCAGCAGCTAGAAGACATTTTCTCCCTGACTGTGTGAGGTGCAAGTGGGAGGAACATGTGCTCTCTGCTTTGTCCTCTCTCCACCTAGAAAAGCGTGGTTAATTTGCTTTGTCTAGCAGTAAGGAATCTCGCAATATCCTTTTCAGTGAGGCGGGGTGCACACAGGCGCACCTACTCACATGCTCACATTCACTTCATACCTAACCCTTTCTTCACCTTTCCAAAAATATAAAAGCAGGAATCCAGGTCAAGCTTGCCAGACTTTTCAGACGTTCCATTTTCTCTGAGGATGGCAGGACTTTACCTGAAGGTATGAGCTGTGCAGTTGTGTAGTTACTTCTTTTTAGTCAACAAAATAGCAACTTCTCCTACTCCGACAAATCCCAGTTTTATTTCTTCCCCCCTTGTAGTTCTGTTTCCAGCAGAAATGCAGTCACTCCTTGGGCGCAAACTGCCCTGAGTGTACGCCGTGTGATTGCATGAGCCTTGCTCTTGCTCATTAAGACTGCACCTACGGAACAGAATGGATGAGCTTCAGTGGCCGATTGTAGCATGTGAGATCCATAGGCATCAGGGCTTGATGCATAGCCCTCATCTCCTCTGGCTCCCGAGCAATGATTCTCATCTGTCTTAGTTAGAAAGTGAATTAATCTTGACCTTGCCCCCTGGGGTGTGGAACTCTGCCCTCTCACAGATCTTCAATTCATTTCTTTATCAGCAGCACTTCTTGTTTCAGGCTCAGATTCCCCCAATTTCAATCATGTGTAGCCATTTGTCTTTAAATTATATTGCTTTGATTTTAAACAAATCTGTATTTCTTCTGTGATGAGCAAATTCTCATTCTGAGTTGTAATTTAATTATAAGGATCATTAAAGCCTTGAAGAATGCTAATGGGCAAAAAGGGACTTAACAAAACAAAAGTTATTATTAGGAATTACAAATCACGTAGCATTTCAACATCACTCCTCGGCTCGGATGTGGGCATTTTGTTGAAAGAGACTTTGTTTTGAACAGTGACAGTGCAGAAGACCTATGGGAGAAATGAGCTTCTAACTTGATTTATTTTGTTGTAGCATGTGTAGCAAATCATCTATTATATTTTATATTAGTAAGGTAATAGATTTTGAAACATAATTAGCAGAAAACTTGATGGTTAGTGTTACACACCATCTCAGTCCCATCACTCAATTGTATGTATTTCATCTGCACTTTCTTTTGGTGTAGATGAAATTGATATTTCACAATAGAAGTAAAATTGCCAGATATTCTTGTTGAGCCCTTCATCAAGGTGAAGAGTTAAATCATAGTGACAGCACTGTTAATTAAGAAGGTAATGAAAATTTCAGTTCGCTTGGGATTATTCTCATTAGTAAGCATTAGTAAAATGTTAAATTTAGGAAGTGGTTGCTCAAGTATGAAAAGTATTTGAACGATGCCATACTGCATAAGATTAATAATGAGACACTGTGTGACCACATTTATACTTTTACCAAATTTCATTAAACTCGCATATTCATTTTTGTGCATGTGCAGCTTAGGTGGTGGCACACTGAAAACAATGCTTATCTAAACTCAGGAACAGAACAATATTTCAGTTACACAGAAAGTAGAGAAGGCTGGGAAACACAGGTAAGTGGTTATTCATATTAAGTTTATAGCTCTCAGGTTCTCCTGACAGACTATGCACAGCAAATGAGAGAAACAGTAATTTCTACTAAGGATGGCACCCTCAGCCCAGTCCATGCAACATGCTCTTACTTAAGTGGCTGCCTTTAGCCAGGCCACTACAGCAATGGTGCTGGACCCAAAAGACAGAACCCTTACCACTGTCTAGCTTTCATGTTGCCCATCAGTTCCATTTGCTATGGCTATACGTCGGTAATTTGGAAAATCATGGGTGTTATTAATATTGGGTTGCAAGTCATTCATCGATCACACAACCTATGACAGTGTGTCCTGTAAACAGGAAAGAAAGCAAATACAGATAGCAGCACACAGAAAAATACCTTCACTTTGTACTACTTGTTTTGTGTCATTCAGGCACAGGAGATGGGGAAAAGTCAGATTAACTCTGGCGATGGGAAAGGCAAGCAAATAGGAAGTCAAGAATTTGAGAAGGGCCAGTATAAACAAGGGGCAGAAGGGAAGTGCGACCAAACACCAGGGGCAAATGGAATTGCTATGAGAAGTGATTTCCAGCCTGGCATAGTGGTTTATACCTATGAATCCATGCATGCTGGGAGGCTAAGGCAGAAGGTTCTCGGATTTAAGCCCAGTCTAGGGATATAGCCCAGAGGAAAGGCCCTGAGTTCAATCCTCAGTTAAAAAAAAAAAAAAAGATTTTCTTTTGAATAAAAAATGCAGGTACCTTTTAAATACAAAAGGAGAAATGAAAGCATATTGAAGGGTACAGATATCCAAAAGGAAGGCAGAAAATTCAAACAGGCAAATGCATAAAGGTCATATCAAGTAATTATTAATTTAGCCAAAGCTGTCTTTTATAGTAATTATAACAGTTCGTTAGAAATGGGTCCCAGATGCACAGATTCAGTGACCAAAGAGCTAATTAAAGATAAGTTTCTGTGAGAAGACACGAATTAAATGGCACCTTTTCTTTTTGAATTTAACTGGTCTAATACAGGTAATTTAAAAATTGTGCCAGAGTGTATAATTTCGTCCAAATCCCAAGTTCTGCTTAAACTACTTCGAGGAACTGAGTGTTTATTTTTCTGTACTGTACACTTGAGAGTAGAGCAATTTTCAGAGCCTTTGAAGGGAAATGTGAGTTGTGATGGTATCAACTTAAAACACACCAAGCAGAACCAGAGGTTGCACTCCCAACCTATCAGGGATTATTAAAGGAAGTGATCCCACTTGAAAGACCCTACTGTAAGTTGAGCCTAGAGGAGATAGGTCCCTCCCTCTCTGGAGCAGGCGAAAGGGAAAATGAAGAGAGACCAAGACAGAAAACGGTTTTGCATATTAAGCCTGGGTGATTATCGTATTGTGTCCTAAATTCTGAATTTGGCTGTCATTGATAGCCTGCTCCAATGTTCTCTAAATCTGCTAAACCACTGAGGCCAGAGCTTGTTTCTTACACAAACCTCACAGCGGAGATTAACGTGTGTTTTTATTGGATTGAGATCTCCGCTGCCGCCAAGGCAGGGCGGAGGGAAGGCGAGGTTGACTCTGGGTGGGCTGAGGCCAGCACTCCCAGGGGAGCTCTATGCTGTTCTCTGCACCCATGACACACACCTTCCCCCAGCATTCTTCACCAGCAGCAAGTCTTGCTTTTGGGTATGGTTGGAAGGGCATATGCTGTGTTGTAATTGGTTGTTCCTTCTTTGTTTTCTTAGATCCTCTGTATGTCTCTCTGATCTTCTCATGGCTTTAGGTCCCTGCTGGCTTATTCGATGGCAGGTTACCAAAGTGGCTTATTGAGGATATGGCTTCTGGAGCCATTTAGGTCCGGTTGGTGCTAGATGTACGGTATTGAGCAAGTTACTTCAGCTCTGCCTCAATTTCCACATATGCAGAATGAAGATGCTCATAATATACCTCTTAGAGTTGCTGTTTGACTCAACTAGTTAATATGTGCAGTATGCCTGGAATAGTGAATACTGTTAGCAAAAGCATTAGCTCTTAATATTGGTTCCAATTTATTTTTTTCACTAGAAAGTGAGGTTCCAAAAGGCAGGGCAAATTTGTCTATATAATCAGTACCATAATAGAATATTCATTGTTTATGGAATGTACAAGATAGTTTAGGTAGGTTTAGTTTTAGAGCAATAGTCATACATTTATTCATTTTGTCAATCACTCAACAAATGTTTCTAGGCATTGGAGAGCTCATTAAATGCTGGGTGTAGACAGCAAATGAGAGAAAGAAGATGTCTGTATTTAAGGAGTTTAGTGGTAGACATCATCCTAAAATTGTGAACCAAAAATGAATGTATAATTAGAATTTGTCTTAAGTACTTCGAAGGGAAAGACTATAGACCTATGAAAGAGAAAAACCTTTTGTTATCTTCCAGTGTCTGATCTCAGTACATTGGGGAAAAGATACTGGAAATGAATTTTTTCATTCATGTATTTATTCCACATTTAAAATAAACTATAAAATTTAAAGCCCTAACCATTTTAGAAGATAAAGGAGAATTTGTGACACAGCTGTATTAACAAGATAGACCTCAGTCTAAAGTGCAACACTAAATGGATGTTCTCTGCGATGGAAGAGAATTTCTCTACATGCACTTCATATTTAATAAATAATGGCGACCAAGGTAGAACCATTTGCTTAACCGATCTTTTGCTGATTCTTCATATGCTTTGTCTTAATCAACACATAATGTTCTCTGATGTCCATGGGTGGTGAGCACATTTGGTTAGCTAATAAGGTCAGTGTCAGAGGTCAGCGTGGATCAGTGAGCTTTTCTCCTTCCTGTGGCCAGACTGCACTCTTAACCTCAGCCATCTTACAAAAGTGAATGAGTGGTCACCGGAAGGCTGGATCAAGAGAACCCGGATGGAGGAGTTCCACATTTACCCCACATGCAAGCTTTGATCATAGGCCTAATGGTTGGATGCTGTATTTTATTGCTCCTTGTCAGTAGAGATAATCTAGTCCTATTTTTGATCATAGAAGCCAATAGTTTCCGTAACATTTTTCTCAGATGAAAACTGCCATTTCAAAGTAACCACTTCTGACCATCATCTCTACTGGACAGATGTTGTAGACTTAAACAGATCTTCTCCACTGGTGATGCAAGGTCACACGAGGGTCTTGTTAAAATGCAGATTCTGGTGCCAGTGTGTCTGGGTGGGGCTGGAAATTTGTGCATTTCTACCAAATTTCAGGGATGCTACTTTTGCTGGTGCTTGGACGCTATTTGAAAGAGCATAGTACAGCTAACAAGGAATCAAAACTAGGTCTGGATTTCAGAGGTACAACAAATAGCTGAAGCATAGTGAGGCTGACTACAGTACAACTTGCTGGAGCAGTGTATTATTTAAGATGTTTTGTTGTTTTTAAGCTCTCCATAAACAATGCTCCTTTTTAGCTTTTTAAAAATGGTGTCCTGTTGTTGGGGTATGCTCAGTGGCATAGTGCCGGCCTGGCAAGTGTGAGGTCCTGTGTTTGATTCCTGCCCTCCCACCCCCCACTCCCGCAAATGGAGTTCTGTTTTCCTGGGAAGGCAAGTATAAGGAAGAATTCAATATACTTTGATTTTAGAATTATGTGTAATGCTTAAAGAGTTGGAACTCATTCCATATTGTGTAGCATAAAACGCTTTTTAAATACACACAGAGCCTTTTGTTTTATGGAAGACACTTTAATTTTATTTTTAACTTATTCTACCATATGTGACAAGCGTGGCAAAAACCTTTTGTGCTGTCTGTATTTATTTTTTGGTAATAAAAGGAGACCGCTCCTTTTTCTCTTTGCTCAGAAGAGGCTCATTCTCCTGCTGATGTCTGTGTCGCTGCTATTGACACTAAAATGATCATGAGCCTGAAGTTGCCAAAGAAACCACTCTCAGAAGAAATTTCCATGTGTGTGTGAAATCATGGGAATCACAAGTGATGGGAAAGTCCCTCCAAAGTTGTGCAAACTGCCAGGATTCTTATAGGGAAAGAGCCTAGAAACACCATATTACCTTCTTTACCATTTAGCAAGATGCGTATCTTGGGAGAAAACTGCCAAGCTCTGCTCAGTGCAAAATGTTCCATTTATTTTTCTGCAAACACTTTGGGGGGATGTATACTTGTAAAATTAGGATTTTTGTAGTTTAGGTTATTTAGCCTGACTTCTTCACTTAACAGGCAAGGAGCCACAAGTATAGAGGAATTAAATGACCTTCTAAGGCTGTTGTGTCCAACTTAGAAGCAGAACCAGGACATGAACCCAGCTCCCCGCTCCTTTCCAGGGTATCTCCTTGCCTTGGACACTTTCAGCTAGTCACCAGGACAGAAGCTGAAAGCATATCACTTTGAAAGAAAGTTTAAGATTTACGCATGTCTTTGTTTCTCAATTTATTTAAGCAGTCAGTCAATCGATGAATACTCAATTAGCTTCTTCTATGTGCCTAGCACATTTTACATAATGTAAAGTAATTTAATATTTATTTATTGGTTCAGAATTTCTGTCAATACACCACTCAGGGTGAATTCGGTACTTTGGGCCACTAAGTTAACTCTTGCAGCCCACTTTGGAGCTTTGCATTTTAACATATTTCTGTACATTTCAAACCTCTACCACTTTCGACTCTCTCGTTTCACATCCCCCACATCTGTCGGTGGCTAAGATTCTTTCCCAAGTGCCTCTTACATCACTTCTTTCTTAATCTGCTTGTCTTGAAGCCTCTGTTACTCAACTGCTACCTTTGGTCTGTGGTTGAGACTTGGGGCCCCTCCTCTCAGGGGCCCCAAGACCCCAAGTCTTGAGTCCCCCATAACCCTGATGTTCTTTTCTCTCTTTTTCTTCAAAACATACTTATTCTGGTTTTACTCCCCTAAGTTTGGTAGGTAACCGAAGCTAGTTCCTATCAGTACCTTAGTTGTCTTTCTATAATTTTTTACCAAATTTCTGCTCTTGATCACAGCTGTTCTTTCTCTTGTTTGTCCTACATATGGCTGCTACATTCTTATTTCCAAAATGTAGTATTTTTTATATGTGCCTACTGTGTCTTGAACTACAGCTGAAACAGAGGCAATTAAAAAATACCTCCTTTTTCTATCTATCCTACATGCATGAAAACTGGAGAATTAAGTGTCTAGAGATTCTTTCAGGTTCCATATATTGAACATAGGCATAAACTGATTCATGGTAACTGGAGTTTGACGTAGAGCATCTGAAAAGGTTAAAATAGATGAATGTCTCACAGCCTTTTGCTTTCTCCCTGTCTCTTCCAGTGGGATTCTGTATTAAAAATGCTACAGCTGTACAGTTTTAATCCCACTCGTGGGATGGCTGCCTTACTTCATGGTGCTTGGAGTTTTAACCGTGTGTTATGAGGAGAGCACCGGTAATAACAAGAGAAACAGAGTTGTACATGCAAGGTGCACCTAAATTCCCACACTGCCGCAAGCCAGGGCTGAGAGGGCAGGCGCACCTGCGCTCCCACCACTGGCCTATGGGTGGCGCTGTGGGTGGAGCCGACCCTTGGGACCCCTAGTTGACGGATAGGCATTTACTTCACACTGAAAGCAGCGCGAAAAAGAACAGGTAGCTTAGTGTTAACCTTCAAGTGCTTCTCCCTCAGCAAGTAAGATGTGGCATTAATAGCCAATGTAATGACGCTCTTTGTCCTTGTTACATTGTTGAAAAAATAAACGCATACCTTGGGACTTTTTCCTTTCCTTCCAGCTTTTACACGCATTTGCTCCTAGGGGTAGTTTAAGATTTCCCAATTCCTCACCGAATTGCCCAGAATTCAAACACGACGTTCAACGCCGGGTCACGGAGGGGGGTGACTTACATGTAACTTTTCAGACTTTTCTCCCGGAGGACCGGGAGCTTTGGGAAACCCCAAAATGTGTCGTTTTCATCCTCTGATTTTTGGGGGCTTGGACGACACCCCTAAAATCCTTTCAGCCCTCAAGTGTGTGTTCCACAGCAAGGGCTGCCGGAGGAATCTGGGAGAGTGCGAGGGGGCGGGAGCCCGGGTGCCGCGGGATAGAGAGGACGGGATTCAGTAGGCCTGCGAGGGGAGGGCGCGGGCGGGGAGGAGGACCGCCCGAGCCCGCCGTCGAGTGACCTCATACCAGCCAAAAGGCAAGCGAGGCCCGAACAAAAAGGGGTAGGTGGGTGGATGTGGCTGGCAGAGGGACGGAGGGAAGTAGACAGTTCGCCCACGCTGGCCGGCGAGGCGCCGCCTGTGACAGGCCGGGAGTTCTGGCCCGGGGAGGGGACTCATCCCCGTGCACAAAGGCTCGGGCCCGAAAAATGGCCTGGCGTGTAATTCAACGCAGGCGCGGCGACTACGCCGGCGGTGTACGCTTTTGTGTTTGCTGCAACAATGGAGCCGGAGAAATCAGGCCACAGGCTGGCCCGCTGACTGGCTGGTGCGGATGTGTCTTGGCCCTGGCGGCAACGGGAGATGCCTGTGAGGCCGTTGCCGGGCAACAGGACGCCGCCGCCCGCGCCGCGGAGCCCGCTGAAAGCCGCAGCCCGGCAGGCTGAAAGCCGCCGCTGCCGGAGAAAGCGAGAGCGCCGCGTTCACAGGCCGGCCCGCGGGAAGACGAGACAAAGGACTGGGGGCTGGGGCTGGGGCTGGGGCTGGGGCTGGGGCTGGGCTGGGGCAGGGACCGCGTGGGGCAGGGACGCCTCACGGCGTACCGGCGCGCATCCGGAGCCCTCTCTTTCCCACGGCCTGAGTTGGTACCCTGCCTTGGCCCCGCGCTTGGGCCGCTTGAACAAATATAGCTCTTCCTCCATCTTCAAGTTCACAGCGTTCCTAGCCCAGATGTTGCATTCAACTGTCTGCCCATTGTGTAAAGCACGCAAACAACTCCAAACAAACAACAAAAACAGACCCTTTTCAAGTGGCCAGCTGAAATTCATTTCTTAGACAGGAATATTTTCCCAAGTGGGACTACCGCGCACCTGGCAGGGAAAAAGGCAGTTGCTACGTGAAATGTGGTTCCTGGATTGCCTCGTGAAACATTAGTTATAGTTTGGTTCATAGCAATGTAACAGTGTTTATTTCTTAGTTTAGACCAAGAGTCAGCAAAGCTTCTGTAAAAGATCAGATGGTAAGAACTTTAAATTGTGTGGGCCAGATGGTCTCTGATGCCCTGTTTATTCTGCCATAGTGGTGCTAAAGCAGTCAAACTATGTTAAAGGGTATGACTGATTATACTTCACTCATGGAAACTGAAAATTGAATTTGATATAATTTTCATGTGTCCTGATTACACTCTTCTTTTGATTTTTTTTTTATCCATTTAAAAAATTCAAATACAGTAGCCTTCTCTTCTCCAGTCATGCTTGAAATAATGATAGTAAGAACTGGGTCTTGCATATACTGTGATTTTTCCTGTACATACATAACTGTGATTAAATTTAAGAAGTAGGAAATTAACAATAACTAATAAGAACAATTGTAACCGTATACTGAAATAACATTTCCAGATTGCTACGTGTGTGCTTTGAGGCCATTATTAAGTAAAGTAAGGGTTACTGGAACACAGGCACTGTGATACCACCAGTGCATTTGATACTCACAACGGCTGTAAACTGACAGAAGGGCGGCATATATGTGGTGGATATGCCGGACAAAGGGATAACTCACATTCTGGGTGCGAGGGGGTGGGATTGCCTGAAGTTTCATAATGCTACTCAGCAGAGGATGCAATTTGAAATTTATGAATTACTTATTTCTGAAAATTTCCATTTGATATTTTTGGACAGAGGTAGACCACAGGTAACTGAAACCGCAGATAAGGTGAGAGTGCTGGCCCTACAGAAACAGACAACAGGTCTGCAGACCGCTGTAAAGTTTGTCATCCTCTGGTTGAGACAAGCAGATCAAGGTTATGTACAGTTATAACATTAGAAGCTGATGAAAGGTAGGTAAGAATTCTCTGTACTCTCATGGTAACTTTTCTGTAAACATAAGACGATTCCAAAATAAAAACGTTTATTTAAAAAGTATTTAAATGGAAAGCCTTTTACTCCTCCTCACCTTATCCACAGTTTCAGGCACTTGTCAACCTTTTTCTGAAAATAGTAAATGGAAAATTCTAGAAATAAGTCATTTGTAAATTCTAATGAGTTCATTTATTTTTGGTTATTTGAGACAGTTTCACTATGTAGCCCAGGCTGATCTGGAACTCACTGTGATCCTCCTGCCGCCACCTCTCAAAATGCTGGGTTTCACAAGTGCGCTCCACCATGCCGCCATGCCGCCATGCCCGGCTTGAGAATGGTTTTAGATAGAAAGGAAAGGGACTTTTAAGGAGGCAAACAAGTCAGAATGTGAAGTATGTGTGTGTGTACATGCTGGAGACAGGAAGTAATGTTTTTTTCTCAGTATCTGTTGACAGATGGTATTAAGACCTCCCAAAAAGAAACTCTTGCTACATTACTATATTAGTAATCAAGCTATTAACATCATAGAGCCTGGAAACAAAATAGCATTCCAAAAACACAGAACTCTTTGACCCTGCAGGTTGGGTGGAAGAATATTCTCAGTCCCTAGTGAACCAGGACGGGAAAAGCCAGTATAAGGCATCAAACTCATTTTGGTCTAATAGGAAACTAGAAAATTCTTGGCCAATGTAAATTTAACCACATACCATGTACATGCACACACACATTCCTTTCTTTCCTAATCCAGCTAACATCTACACCACAGAGAGAACATATGAAACTTTGCTTTACAAACTGGGGATCTGTATTCCTTTCCTAGTTTTACTGGTTGTGCAAATACAGACTTTCCTTTATATTTGCCTAAAGTAATATGATATTCCAGGCTGGCAGTACTAATTTTGAGAATTGATGAAGATTCAGTTCTAGAGCTCTACTATGCAACATAGTGACTACAGTCAGCAATGGTGTTTGTGGACTTTCAAATGTGTTTAAGCGAATAGATCTCATGTTAAGTGTACTTAAAACAAGGAAATTTAGGGGGATGAGGAATATGTTTAGCACCTTGGTGTCTTTGTTACTTTTTTCTCATTGCTGAGACAAAATACCCAATGCCCAAAATTAAGGGAGGAAGGGTTTTCTTAGCTTACAGTTTGTGGAGGTTTTAGTCCATACTTGGCTGGCTCAGAGGCAGAGTGGCACATGGCTGAGGGCAAATGTTCACGGTGGCAGAGCACAGCAAAAACAACCAGAGCAGAAGGGAGGAATGGCGGCAAGGAGCCTCTTTTCCTCCCTTACATTGTAAACAGGCTACCCCCACAGGGGCGGTGTAGCACTCACACAGTCTCCATGCCCTTCTCTTCCACAGGCTCAGGATGTGTACAAAGTAAGCACCCTGGCTCCCTGCTGAGTCACACAGTTAACCTCTAAACTCCCCAAGTTCACACTGTATCAGCCATAGCACTTGGATGTGGTGAGGGTATTGTGGATACCTGCGCATGTTCAGTATGTCCCAGCTCATCAAGATGTGCACATTCAGTAAACTTGGTTCTTTTGCACATCAGTTATACCTCAAAGCTAAAAAAGAAAAAAGAATGATAAGAAAGCATAAGAAGGCATTTAACACAAAGTACAGAGCCAGGAGCAGTGGCACATGCCTGTAATCCCAGCACTCGGGAGGCTGAGGCTGGAGGATCTTTGCGAGTTCGAGGCCAGCCTGGGCTACAAAGTGAGCTCAAGGCCAGCCTGAACTACAGAATGAGACCCTGTCTCAAAAAGACAAAAATAAATAACACAAAACACATTGTCTCCCTAACTGCAACACTAGATTGAGTGGGATGCAGTATACAAATAGTGTAAAAGCTCATAGGTGGTTGATCAGTGTAACCACAGGCATGGTAGGGAGAGGGATGCTCAGCGCTGAGAATCAGTGGCAACAGTGAAGCACAGTGTTGCTTGGCAAAATGTGCTGAAGCAACTGGACATTTGGCTTCAGGGGTTTCCATCACCTCTGCCTCCTAACTTATTTTCCTATTTTCATACTCTCAGCTACTCCACATTAGGAATTTGATATTTGCTATTACTGTTAGCAATGCTCCAAGACTCATTCTTTCCACAATTTACATCAAACATGGCTTTCCCTGTGCCAGGTCTGGACGAGGGCTGAAGATATGAAGTTGAAGTAAAGGTGGGTTCTACCCTGGAGCATCAAGGCGCTGGGCACACCAGCAAGGCTGAGCTCTCCAGTGTGGGTGGTGGACATCAGCCTCAGAATCGCCAGGGATGACAGAAAGCCAAATGCCGGATGGTATCACTTACACCTTAGACTCTAAAACGTTGAATTTAGAGAGACAGATAGTAGAATAGTCCTTGCCAGGAGCTAGGAGGTGGGGAAATGGGATTGTTGCTGAGCAAAGGGTACGAAATTTCAGTAATAAGATGAATATGTCCCAGAGACCCAATGCACTGTACTGCAACTACAGTTAACAATGAAGTATACTAGAAGTGTTCCAAGAGAGTAGATTTGAGATGCTCTCATCACACATACACACAAAGGTAACTACGTGAGAGGGTGGGTATGTTAATTAGCTTGATTGTGGCAATCATTCTGCAAGGTGTGCTTAAAACTAAGTACCACAATTGTAGATCTTCAATATATACAATTTTTAAATGTCAGTTATACTTCAATAAAACTGAAAAAAAAAAAACCAGTACAAAAGAATCACCAGGATGGTTTTGTTTACAAGTCTGCTCCTAGGCGCACCTCCCAATTACGGAATCAAAATTTGCCTAGGGCAAAGGAATCTGTATTTTTACAAATTCCTGTAGCAAAAGTTATGGTCACTAAACTTTGTCGCTGTTGCTCGCTAAGCTTTTGAGATCCACTGAAATGTGAGTGGGTATGAACTCTCTTTAAGTATAATGTTGAGGTTATGAGCTGGGCATTATAGAAGAACAGAAGCAGGGTTGGAGGCAGAACCAAAAAAGAAAGTTCCCTCAATGATACCGAAGGCTATTCCTAAGGAAGAGGAAGACGAGCAGCGAGGAGGATGCAGAACAGTTCCTCACCTAGGGAGCAACATGATGAAGGGAATGAGGAGCAGGAAACAGAATCCTGACGTATAACAAACCACACTTGCTTCTAACAAGTGGTGTAGCAAACCACACTCGCCGTGTGAGGAACGAGGAGGAGTGGATCTGACGGTGGACCTTTGAACGCTGCGGTAGTCAGCGGGAAAACTTATCTGCCAAATGGATCTTCTTTTCTGTTGCTCTGCCAAATCATATGCTCAAGCGCCCTTCTCATAAGAAGGTATACAATATGGTGTTTTGTAAGGGTGTGGCTTTTTCTTCATATTACAGTACATCCTCTGTAACCCAGGCACTTGGAATGAAAATATTCTCTGTGTAAAGGGTGATTCCAAATGAGGCCTTCTCAAGTCACCAAGACCATCCTGCTTCCAGACTCAAGCATCCTGGAAACTCTACTTTTTGATTAGAATACAATGCAAGTTCTGTGATCAGTAACCAAAGGAGGATGCAGAGGATCTCCATCTTCAAAGAAGACAGACAATGCCTATATTCTGGGGGATGGCTATGGGGTAGTTATGAAAAGGATGTGGCCTGCTGTGCCTCTTAACCTCTACTTCTAGTTTGGCTTATCCTTTCATCCTTATTAGCGTTTTTGTCTTCTTCCAGAGTTACTTTTCCTGAACCTCAGCAGGTGGCCTTGGCATGGCAAGACTTTAAATTTTCTGACAGCTGAGCTGATGAGGTGCTCAGCCTTATCTTCTTTCCCATGATTTCATGTTTCCTTTTAGGTTCATCTGATTTTTTGACTACCCTATTTTAGGAAGGAGACAATTTTCTTGGTCAAGTGCATGAGTTGAGTAGCCAGGGCAGCTAATCTCAGGGAAAAAAATACACAGTACTCAACCCCCCCCCACCCCCTAACAGCTGCAGAGACCATTATGTGGGTTGTTTTTCTTCACCAGCTAGAGAAGCCCAATTCATCAAAACAGTTGAAGTCACTTGAAAAGTTAGCACTTACCATTTGGCTCCTGGAAGAGCAACATTTGTTTTGTGCTAAAAGTGACCCTTTGTGTCTTCCAGTAGGAAGCCATAGATTTAGATGAAAGCAGAATGGTGGCCAGTTATACAGAGGTAGAGAAGCGGTGTCGAGGGGTGGTGGTGGGGCGCAGATAAGTGCATTCCCACCCCACCCATCCTTACTCAGCCGCATACAGCCTATTTCCACAGAGCAGTTTAAAAATTAAAAGAAGAGCTTCAGTTCAGAGTATTTTACCATCAGCACTACTAACATTTGGGGGCAAGATTTTTTTTTTTTGCTGCAGAGGGCTGTTCTATGCCTTGTAGCGTGATCAACAACATCTCAGGCCTCTATCCACCACTAGATGCCTGTAGCAAATATCCCCTTCCCCAATTCAGTTATGGCAATCACCATGTTCCCAAACATTGCCAAATGTCCCTGGGGAAGGGGTTAAAATCACCCCCTGTTGAGAATCATTGTCCTAGTAGAATCACTCACCATGTTAATAAATCAAGCAGTATCCACAGTGTTTATGGTAGTGATGGGAGGTCGAGATGTTCCACTGGCTGCATATTTGTGGTTGGTAGCTTTCATAAGCGGATCAGGCTTAAGTGGACAGGAGCATAGTTTTACTCCAAGAATGTGATAGTCACAGCTGCATGTTGACAGTGGAAAGAAGCAAATCCTTTTGGATAGGATATCTTGTGAGTATAATATGAAACATTCATCAGTTTTCAGATGTGACTTTAAAGGCTTTTTTCTTCTGAGGCTTTGTGTGTTTGCTGTCCTCAGGCATAGAATTACAATTCTTCACAGTTCATTGGAGTTACAGGAGAAAACCTTTTTTCTCCCTCTGCATAGTCAGTGGGTCTCCTGGACGATATGCTGGTATCCATGAGACAGAGAAATTCACCTGAACTCTAACTTGTGGTACTTGATTTTGCCTAGATTTAGAGAATGCTCCATACTCCAAATTCCATAAATCTGGTGGTGAAAAATTACGTTATAGGTGGGTACATCCTTCAGGAGGAAATTCCCATGTTCCAGCCCCCTAGGGTGGGCCCTGTGTGGATTTTGGAGGAAATCCATGCTGCCTTCTCCACACTTTGTTAAGCTTTTCTTTTGCTCTTATCAGGCTTGCCCTGCCCTTTAATACAATAGACTCGAACAGTGTAAAAGTAATGCTGAAATTTAGACCACAAAAAATCACAAAGGAAGGAAATTTTGAATTACTGCTTTCACTTGGGCTCTCATTCAATGGGTCCTCGTGTTATCAAAAGATCAGGGAATCTATGTTATATATCCCACAGCATATAATTACCTATAAATATGGCATTATAGGCTTAGATCCTTAAGATATCCCAGTCCTTGAACTCTTAGGTTAAAAAAAAAAAAAATCCAAAGTACTAGCCGGATGTCTTGAAACTCTTGGAAATAAATTATAATGAGTACACTTGTAATTAAACTTAACAGAATGAAGTTTGATTGTTGTTAAAAACCTTTGGTCTTTGATCCAATTTAATGTGGTCTAGACTTTAAAGCCATGCTTAGACCTCCTGACCTCTATGTAAATATCATCCTCAGAGTTGGGTACGCATTGCCATATTGACGTCAGTATGCAGGAATCAAGCTGCCTTCATCTTCCCAGTACTGACATTACTTACGTCTCTTTTAAAGCAGCAGTTTAAGTTTCTGGCTTTTGGTGTAAGTTAGTTGTTAAATCGGTGATTGTAGTTCTACTCCATCCCCATGAGCGTAACTTAACACTGTTGGGTTTACCTTGGCATGTGAAATAGTCATAATAACATTAAAGTTCAAAATCTCTAGGATGAAATGTAGGGTTTGGGTTTCTCTAACCCTTTGTGGAGCTGTAACTTAGCTGGAAAATTACATTTCAATACAACATTCTATAATGCTCTGAGGTATTGCAGGAAATGAGTGTGAAATGCAGAGCACATCCTCTTCTGGCATTTCTTATTAAGGATGTAACATTCTTGAGTGAAACTAATATTTCAGAGTAATTTGGTTATTAAGGCAATAATAGCACGTCTTGTCTTGGTGATAAAGTTGCCTTTTGTTAACAGTTTTTCTCTCCCATGTTAATAGCTGCATTAGAAAGGTGCATAATGAATTTTCTCTGGACAGACCTCCTGTTCCACATTCTTTTCTTCTACTTAATTCTACTGTTACATTAAAGGCTGGATGAGAAAGTGTTATCATTAGGGCCAGTAGATCCAAAGATCATGAGATATCGGATAAACTAGAGGGTCCTTAAGTCAAACCTATAAGGATATATTGTAAAGGGGGCAAAATTATAGAGGACTTAAAACTTTCTTCTGTGCTTGTGTTTTCAAAATTTTCAGCACTTGATATTGTTCTGCATTTCAAAAGCTTTATCATAAGAAGGCTAATGTACCAGTGTTATGGTACATTGTGTCAACTTGGGTAGTCTAGAGGTTTGGCTGAGTGATTCAGCAGGAAGCCAGGATGCTTACTTTGTGTACATCCTGAACCTGTGGAAGAGGAGGGCATGGAGACTGTGTGAGAGCTACACACCCCCTCGGTGGGGGCAAGGAAGGAGGCTGCTTGCAGCCATTCCTCCCTTTTGCTCTGGTTGTTTTTGCTGTGCTCTGCTGCCATGAACATTTGCCCTCTGCCACGTGCCACTCTGCCTCAGAACCAGCCAGGTATGGACTGAAACTCCACAAACTGTAAGCTAAATAAACCTTTCCTTCCTTCATTTTGGGCGTTGGGTATTTTGTCTCAGCAATGAGAAAAAAGTAACCAAGACAACCAGCTTCCTAGCTGTTTCAAACTAGTCAATCGTAAATTTTTGGTGTCATGAAGATATTTCAAATATTTGACTTTATCACTCAAAGAGTAAACAGAGGCAATCAGTTTAACAGGGAAAGAACCAAGTCATTCTTAGCTCTCAGCTTAGGGTGTCCTTCAGCAGGTAAGAGTATATTATGCATTCATTTAAGTGTCTCAGGTGGATCAGGTTGAAACAAATGAAAAAGTTCATAATATATTCAGCAGACTTGCCTTTTTAGGATACATGATGCTTGGAATGTATTCAGATACATTTCTGGTATTTTTAGTTTGATTGACTATGATTTAAGAAGGTCATATCTATACAAGAGCAGCCTTGTATTATACAGCTACAGGAAAATGAGCACAGCTACTTGCTCTGAACTTTCATTTGTCATTACTCAAATTTTAAAAGAAAGAAAAAAAGGAAATAATATAGGTGGGAAGCGAAATGCATATTAATAGTCAATTAGCTAACAATTTCTGTTCAGCAGTATAAATAATTTGCCCCAGAGGTATGGGCAGTTCAAAGCCATATGAATTTCCTGCCATCATAGTACCTATACACAATCGCTGCTTAACAAATATTTGTTTTGACTGAATGCAAGAATTTGTAAAGGATAAGTTGTGATAATGAATTAAACATTTAGGGCTGAGGATATAACTCAGTAGTAAAGTCTTTGCCCAGCAGTCTTGAGGCTTTGGGTTCCAGCCCCACCACTGTTTAAAAAAAAAAACCAGAGAAGGGAGACTGAACTGTAGTTTTGGGAAGTTTTGACCAAGGAGGTAGAACTTCAGTTTGGCCATGAAACCCAGGGCATTTCCTAGGTGGAGAAGGCAGGGCAGAGAGGCCTCAGCTGTAAGGCCCTAGATTCAGAACAATGAGCTCTAAGAGGCTGTGTTGAGGAGAAGGGAAAAAGTGGTCAGTGGGGGTCAACTGCTGTTCAACCACACAAATGGGTCTGCTCATTCCATTTCCGTTAGTTGGACCCCAAATTCTCTCTTAAGGGGGCCATAGGGCAGGTCTTTAGGGAGTTTGTTGAGGTCTCTGGGCTTGTGTTCAGGTTCCAGGTTTTGTCTAACTTCTGATTCTCACAAATGTTTCTAACTTCTGCACCAGCTGGTCTTACAGGTTAGGGGACCTGACACCTACTTGGCTAGAGAGTTCCCACTGGGATGATTCCAGACTCATTGCTGCTGAGGACTTAATAAAAACAGTGGAGCAAGCAGTTCATGGGAATGCTGTGGTTTATTTATATAAGATGTAGCTATCTGATCTCCTAATGGCGTCTATATCTCATAATCACGATGGGGTATATATGCACACACAAACTTATGTTTTGTTTATGTTAATGTATATGTTTTCCACATAACAATCTGTGTGTATTCATGAAGTTTACTCAAAACAATGCTTATTCTAATTTCAGATTTTTCTGGAATTATGACTTGAACCCAAGGCCTTGCACAAGGTACACCAGTGTTGTGCCACTGAGCCACGGCCCCAGCTCCCCTAATTTCGTATCCTAGTAGCACATTTGTGTGCATTCTGATATAGTCTAGTCTATCCTAGTTACTATTTCATTTTTACTTTTTTAGCAAAAAGTTTTGTGTGAAAATGTACATGAAGTTATTTATTTGTTTACACACACATACAGGTACACATACATCCCAGTAAAACAGGTGCTTTAGAACGGGCATGGATTTCTCTGCTGAACAGCCATTATTTAAGCTCCTTGCAAGTCTTCTAATATGATGCTATTTTTTTCATATTGCACTATGATTTGTTGCTTCTTCCATAGAAATATCAATTCTAGGACATCAGGGAACTTGGTGTACAATTTCCAATGCTTAAACATGGAAGTACCATTATTCCAATGTTGTTCTGTTGTCTAGTAGTTGCCTTTCCACCCATTCATCTATCCCATGATTTGTTATGGGATCACATCTCTGCAATATTACTTGACGCATGTCTTCTACCATTTAATTTCAAGGATAACTTCTTGTCCAGCTAGTTTTTCAGCCTGGGAATGTGTGGTTTGCTCTTGGTATTTCATTTTCAAGGTGCTTATCATGATTCAAGAATTGATTTCATACCCATGACAGATCTATCCATAGACTGGAAAATTTGGTCCTAGTGAGTTTCCTAAACAGCAATACGCATTGGAAATATTTGGGAAGCTTTTAAAAATGCTAGATTCCTGAAGTTCCTCCCCTAAGCAATTTTGACTTATTGCATGTTGGGAAAGGCCTAGGAGCCTACATTTTAAAAAGAGTAAGTACCCCAATTTATAGTGATGGTCTATAGATCACATTTTGAGAAACATGGTATCTGGATGCTCTTTTTAAAATCTATTATCTCTAAGCCCAACATGCTGGCATATGCCTGTAATCCCAACACTCTGGGAGGCTGAGGCAGGTGGACTGCAAATTGGAGACCAGCCTGTGGAATTTAGTGATTTAATAAGACCTTGTCTTAAAATAAAAAATAAAAAGAGGGCTAGAGTTGTAGCCCACTGCAAAGGTCTTGAGCTCAATGCTCTGTACCACCAAAGGAAAAATAATCCATCCCTGAATTAAGCCAGACCAGACAAAAAAGGGTGCTGTTGCTTTGCAGCTTCTCATTTCCATTATTCCCATGGATCGTGACCCCTCCCCTCCTCTGCCCCAGTAGTATACCTCTCTGGTTACCTTACTGGATGTATTTAAGAATATTTTTGAAGATATTTACATTCTTCATCAAAGAACACAATATTCTCTGTTTGAAGACCTTGGAGAGGAAATTAAGTTTATCCTGAGAAATTGGTTTGTTTTTACCTTATTTATGCAATTATTTGTGTATCGGATTGTGTTTTCCTCACAGCATGAATTTTTCATAACAATCTTACTCTCCACTTTTTATTTTATTCTCTAAGCATAATTATTTCTTTGTTCCAATTCCATAACAACTTGTTTTAAGATTTACCTTACCTGGTATGAATTCTGTTTTGGAAGAAGTGATATATGTACATAGTCCTTTTATATACACATATGTGTATCTCTTGCTCTCTCTCTCTACACACACACACATACACACACACACACACACACACACACACACATGAGTTCTTTTTGCCTTTAATTTGCTCTAAATTTATCCATTGTGAATAATTCCATCAAAAGAATCTTCCCCGTCTTAGAAAGTCCTCCTGTCTCCAGCACTGGGAATAGAACCCATAGCTTCCCATATCCTAGGCAAGAGCTCTACCTACATCTCCAGATTTTTTTCTTATAAGTTTTATTTTGATACAGGATCTCACTAAGTTGTCCAGGCTGGACTTGAACGCACAATTCTCCTGTCTTAGCTTCCTGAGTAGCTGGGATGACAGGTGTGCAACACTGTGCCCAACTCTAGAAGCCCTTTCATGGTTCTTCATGTGTCCATACTTCTTAGCTTTGCCCAGAGTCCTCTTCAGTCTGATCTCTTTGAATTTCTGTGATAATTCAATGTACTCTTGAATTTCCTGTAGGTCTAGGTACTGAATGGTGGTGCTTCCTATGTGTTGACTGAAGATGATACAAGCTCAAATTTTTCTCCTTAATTCAGCCTCTGAATATTTTTAAAAAGTTACTGTCTTAGTTATTTTCTTATTGCTGAGACACAATACCTGACATTTGTGGCTTAGAGGAAGAGAGGTTTATTTGGCTCACATTTTCTGCCCACAGGTAGGAAGTACACAGTGGAAGGGTCTGGTGGAGGAAAACTGGTCAAGTCATGGTGGCCAGGAAGCAGAGCGTGGAGGGAGGCACTTGGGAGGGAGATACATCCTGGCAGGTCCTGCTTCCAGTCACCCATCTCTCCTGACCACACCTCACCTCCTAACAGCAAGTCACCTGTAGCTGCTGCACGGTTCAGTCTTCTTCCAAAAGCTCTGACTATGAGTGCATGAGGTTTTTGGAGGACAATACTGATAAAAACCATAACATTTAAGAGTGTTGGGGATGACATCCATTTAGTGTTAAGATCTGAAGAGGTAGACATTGTCTCTGGCTCCAGTAAGCTAGTAGCTTCATTGTGGAGAAAGGATCTATACATGAGAAATAAACTTGATAGTGCCAAGGACACTCTGCTGAGGTCCATGTGACAGGTTCAGACAGCACGTGTTATGGTTTGCATTTTAAATGCCAACAAAAACTTATGCATTGAAGGTGTGGCCCCCAGCTAATTGTGCTATTTTGAGGCAGTAAGAACTTTAGGAGGTGGGGCCTAGTGGAAAGAAATTCGATCATTGTAGATGAACCCTTGAAGGGGATGTTGGGAATCTAGCTTCTTTTTTTTCTTTGTATTCCTGGGGATCGAACTCAGGACCTTGCCCTCATGAGGCAGGTGCTTATTCCACTGAGCTATATCCTGGGACTCTATAGGTTCTTCCTCTCTCTTTCTTTACTTCCTGATTGCCGTGATGTGAGCAGCTTTGCCCCACCATGTGCCCCATGCTATGGTATTCTCCATTGCCACAGACCCAAAAATAACAGAATCAAGTGACCATAGACTGCAATCTCTAAAACTATGACCCAAAATAAACATTTCCTACTTAAAATCAATTTCCACAGGTACTTTGTCTCAGCGACACAAAGCTGACTAGCAGAGCAGGTAAATATGTGTTCAGGATAAAGAATGTTTAGTACCCTGGGCAAACCCTACCATACTCCCATCATATCTATCAAAGAGTACTACGGCGGTTAATTTGGATCGTCAGCTTGACCGAATGAAGAGACTTCTGCAGAGGTGGTTGCATCGTGATGGTACTAACTTCATCAGTGGGTTAGTAGATCACCAGTTCATGACTGAATGAGCTATTGGAAGGCTATGCCTGCTTGGAGAAAGTGAGTCATGGGAGCGTGACCATGGGATATATCTGGCCCCTGGCTCCCTCCTCTCTGGCTCTTTCTGCCTTCTTAGCTTCCCTAATGCCGTGAATTGAACAACTTTCCTCTACCACACCCTTCTGCCATGATGTTTCTGCCTGGCGCTGGACTACCATGGACCGGAACCTCCGAAACCATGAGCTACATTAAGCCTGTCCTCTTTTAAGTGGGGGTTGTCAGGTTTTTTGTCCTAGCAGTGAGAAACAGGAGCAGTACAAGCACTCATTTTAAAGAAAGAACATCCAGCTCAGAAGAGAGAAATTAAGAAGTGGAACATTAGAGAAAAGCTATTCATGTTACCTGTAAAAGTGGAAACTTTTAGAGTCATTGCTTTACTTGATGTCTTCACCTACTGTGTGTAAAATATATTAATCTTCCTCCCTTCATTTTCAGTGGAGTAAAATAGACTTCAAGGGTGATTAAGTTAATAATGTCCAGAGGTGACAAGTTGAAGTGAGTTAAATTCTGGGTAAACAACCTTTTGGTTAATAAACCTACAAGAGGTCATCAGCAGATCTCCAGGGAAAGACTGCAAAGGTGAGAGTCTTTAAGTCTGATAAGAATAAACAGGGCTCACGTGCCCAGAATCTAAAACACAGTCACACAAAGTGAACCTCATAATATTCAGATGGTGTCTAAAAGAATAGATTATGTTTTCTCATTTTCTTTTTTTGGAGCCCAAAAAGGCCACATTTGTTTTAAACAGCTGCAAAATAACTAAGTAGATTTTGAGAGCACAATCAAGATTTGGTTGGAACATCCTCTTTCTCATCAAATAGTATGTTTAAGCCCCAGATGCTCTGTGGAGCACTCAATAATGTGATTTCTGTTTCTAGGAGCTGACATTTGCAAGGAAATGCTCAGTAAGAGTGAAGATAGAAAGCACCTTTTTGTAGAAATATAGTGTGTTGTCTTCTGTATAAGAAGATAACATTCTTGACCCACTGTCATTTATTTTGGAGCTCTTTTCTCTCTAGATACTCTTAACCTGCTACCCTCACAGCCAAATGCACATTTACTGAAAGAACAATTCATGGAACAAAGAAGATGAATAGGTTGCCTGAATAAATTAATCACTATAATTTTAAACTTTCAATGGTCTGTGATGGAGAACTGAACTAACCTGTAAAAGATGCCTAGATTTTAAAATGCCTTAGCCTGGCAGTAGTCTAAAAGAAATATTCACATTTTATAAAATTCAATTTGCCTGAATCTTTACATTATATACTTTTAAAAACGCCTTATTGAAGTATGATTGATAGATAATAAACTACATATACTTAAGTGTTACAGTTTGATTTTTGGATGTGTATACATGAAACCACCGATGCAATCAAGATAATGAACTTATCAATTATAACCCAGGGTTTTCTCATCCTCCCGTCTATGGTTTCCACCCCACTGCATTATCTTTCTCCACAACAATCCCTAAAGAGTCACTGCTCTTTCTTTCTGTCACTAGATTGGTTTGCATTTCCTAGAATTTTATATAGATAACCATGCAGCATGTACCTTTGTCTTTTAGGGCTTTTTCTTGGAATTATTTTGGGATTCACTCAGATTATAGTATTCAGCAATAGTTTCTTCCTCATTATTACTTTTTTTTTTTTTTGGCGGTACTGGGGATCGAACTCAGGACCCTGCGCTTGCTAGGCAGGTGCTTATTCCACTGAGCTATATCCCCAGCCCCTTCTTCCTCATTATTACTGAGGAGTGTTCCACTGTATGGATATACACTACCACAGTAGTTTATCTGCACACTTGTTGAAGGACATTTGGATTGTTTCTAGTTTTTGACTAGTACAAAGGAGGCTGTGTGAACATTCATGTACAAAGTTTAAATGTTTTAATTTTTGTGGGATAAATACTTAGAAGTGGAATAGTCAGATCATATTGTAAGTCCCTGTCTAAGAAACATGAAACTGTTTTCCAATGTGGTAGTACTATCTTACATTTCCATCTCCGGTGTATCTGAGTTCCAGATTTAAGCAACTCACCAACACTTGGTATGATTAACCTTTTTCAAAGAGTGTTAATTTCCATATATCTTTGGATTTTACATCTATGTTTCTGCTATTGATTTCTAGTTTAATTCCATTGTGGTCTGAGAACATTTTTAAAAATTTATTTCAATTTTTAAAAATTTATTTCAATTTTTAAAAATTTATTTCAATTTTTAAAAATTTATTTCAATTTTTAAAAATTTATTTAGGTATATTTTATAGTTCAGCATGTGACCAATATGGATGAATGTTCCATGTGACTGTAAAAAGAATATTCTGCTGCTGTTGAATAAAATATTCTATGAATGTCAATTAGATCCAGTTGATTGATGTTGTTATTCAGTTCAACCATGTCCGTATTGGTTTTATGCCTGTTGGTTTTATGTCAGTTACTGATGAAAAGGTATTGAAGTTCCCAATGATCATGTTTGTCTTTCTCCTTGCAGTTCCATCATTTTTCCCCTCATGCGCGTCAAGGTTCTCCTGTTAGGCATATCCATGTTACAAGTTGTTATACCTTCTCAGAAAATGAGCCTCAGTTTATCACTGTGTAGTCCCCTCCTTATTCTTGAAAACTTCTTTGTTCTAAATTCAGCTTTGTCCAAAATTAATACAGTTAATACTGTGGACTTCTTTTTTGTTAGTGTTCGCATAATATATATTTTTGTATTTCATTTATCTTCCCCTCTTTTTTCTGACTTCTATTTTTTTAATTGAGAATTTCATATTCTATTTTTATTTCTCTCTGAGCATATAAACATACTTCTTTAAATTTTTTAATGGTTGCCTTAGAGTTTACAATAGATATTTGAGCTGATCTAAGTCCACTAGGATGGCTCTAATAGTAAGTTTTGGTAATGATTTAAGAAACTGGGACTGCTGGTAGGTGTGCAAAAGCTTTAGTAAATACTTTGGTAGACAGTCTAGCAATTTCTCAAACAGTTTCCTCTGTACTCTATTCCTCTGTAGCATTTTATTACATGATTTATCAAATTCTACTCCTAACTACAGACAAATCCAAGAGAAATAAAACACGTCCACCAAAAACTCATACACAAATCTTCATAGAAGCATTTATTCACAATATCTAGAAAGCGAAAACAACCCAGTTCTCTGTCAGCTGATTAATAGACAAATAAATATCCTTACAATGACATATTGTCACTCAATAAAAATAACTACTGATATCTGTAATCATATGGATGAGCCTTGCAAACAGGCTAAGTGGAAAAAGCCAGTCAAAAAGATCACAAATGATAGAGTATCATTTATGGAAAATATCCAGAGTAGGCAAATTTCTGGATGAATAACAAAGAACAACTAGTGGTTGCCCCAAATTTGAGGGACAGGAAGTTTCTGGGCATGGCTAACGAGTGTGGAGTAAGGAGCGTTCTAAGACTGTGTGATAGAGGCACAGCGCTGCAATTACACTCTAAAAGCCATCAAACTGCACACTTTAAATGGCTGAATTTTATAGTATGTTGAATATATCCTAGTAAAACTAATTTTACAAGTCATACCTATAATTAAGATTAGAAAATGAAATATGTAATTCTTGAAATAGGCAATATATGAACTATCAATGTATGAAAACAATGTTGTTAAAAGTTCCTTTGTATAAAAATCTATTGGACAGCAAAGCCAGTTTTCTTGGAAATAAGAAAATTGCTCAAGCTTTCCCAGATCTGCCTGGGGAATTACACAGATGAATACTACTTGGGTGCTTTTTTTTTTTCTTGCTAAGACATCCCTCTTAACACAGTTATTAAACTTTGACTCAGCAGCGCTTCCCACAAAATTGGTAAGGGTCCCACTTGAGAACTGTATGTGATGTTATTTGATTATTAAAATTTGTATCCAAATAGCTAGAATAGTCATTACTTTCTGCATTCACAATATGATCATCTTGAGTTAAAGAAGGTGAGTGCTCACATAAGGAACAAGTGCTTAGGGCAGACTAATTAAGAGGCTTACAGAGCAGATCCTCTGTACATAGTTTCTCTATTCTGGACAAGAGTTCCTGAATACAGCTATAACCCTTTGGCTATACCACTGTGTGTTAGATATCTTTTCTGCAGACTGAGGTAGACTTATGCTTTGTGTTTCATGGACAGAAATAGGAAGGATGTTTAGAGAAATAAGGAAAATGTTTCAGAAGATTCCAAACCATTTTACTCTCGCATTTGCTACCTGCTTAAAAAAGCATTGTATTCATAAAATACAGTCCAGTCAATTGGTTATTTAGAATATTGTGTAGCTATGTGTATTGGTTACTCTTGTTGCTGAGGCAAAATACCCAACACCCAAAATGAAGAAAGGAAAGGTTTATTTAGCTTACAGTTTGTGGAGGATTCAGTCCATACTTGGCTGGCTCTGAGGCAGAGTGTCACATGGCAGAGGGCAAACTGTTCATGGCAGCAGAACACAGCAAAAACAACCAGCAAAAGGGAGGAATGGCGGCAAGCACCTCTTTACTTCCCTTACATTGTAAACAGGCTCCCCCCACCCAGGGGGCATGTAGCTGTCACACAATGTCCACCCCTTCCTCTCCCACAGTCTCAGGATGTGTACAAAGTAAGCACTCTGGCTTCCTGCTGAATCACTCAGCCAAACCTCTAGACTCCCCAAGTTGACACAATGTATCAACCATAACACTATGTGATATTATTATGATCTAGATTAGTGCAAACAACCAGGTATCTCACCTTTTTTCTCCTATTATAGTTAATAGAGTGAGGACATAGGATATTTTTAACTCTTGCCACTAGAAATGTTTTAGGTTATGAGTTAGGCTATCTTTGCAGATACACTTATAAATAAAATATATTACCTTATGCACATTAATTTTTAAGATAGGCATGTTAATAACCCAATGAAGAAGAATCATGGTAATTTGGAGAATATTTCAGAAAAAATTTCACCTTGCTGGAAATCAACTGTATGTGTGTGAGTGGTGGTGGGGGGTTGATTTACCGTAGAACGTAGAAAGAATAATTATATCCCTCTGATAGTCAATTCGTTTTAGGTAATCAATTTGACCCAGAGAGCTAAAAATATGAATGAAAATGAAAAGCTTCATCTAGCTTTATCTTAGAGTATGAATAGTAAAAGCAAATCAAAGAGCTGCTTGGCTGGGAACCCGTTGGCAAAGTTATTGGCTTTGATGTTAGTCTTTTGATAACCCGCTGGTTTATAGGGAGAGAAAAGGACACCTCTTCAGAATTTTTTCTCTTTGTCCAAAGTCCTATAAGCTTACAAGTTCTAACCTTCT
Source organism: Dinomys branickii (assembly GCA_004027595.1). Lineage (NCBI taxonomy): Eukaryota > Metazoa > Chordata > Mammalia > Rodentia > Dinomyidae > Dinomys > Dinomys branickii. The sequence goes on along the minus strand of PVLD010010728.1, from coordinate 6,054 downwards.
ATGCCAACACAGGAGCACTGCCTGTAAGGAGCAAATACTAAGCAACGGGGAAAGCGCACACTACCAAATGTCAAGTACAAAACAAAGAGAGAAGGGGGTAACCTGTGGAAATGAGACACACTTGAATTTTGAGCTGTAAAAAGTTTAAAGATAACCACATTTGAGATTTTAATGTTGGTCTTGGAGAAAAGTGGATATAAAGAGGTTGAATATCCAAGATGAGTAGAGAATGAATATTAGAACCAGAATTAAAACACAACTCCTTGCAGCATTTTTTATCCCACACCCATCAGTTATTTACACATTCATTCATTCTGTAAGTATCTATCCAGCATATATGACATTCTAGGTTTCGTGACAAGCACTAGGCTTACAATAAGGAATGGAACAGAGAGTGGTTCCCACACTCATGGGTCTCAAAGTGGGTAAGGAAGGCTGATAGCAACCTCTCTTGTGTAGGTCAATGCACACACACACCTAAAACAGAATTATGTACTTCAGGGGACAGAGACAGGGTGCTGTGAGAACACATAATTGGGAGACGTGGCTGTGGGGGCAGACAGGGTTGAATTCCCTCTTTTATATAAATTCACATGCCGTTTCTCTTGTCCCTCAGGTCTACCTTTTGTATCTCCCAGGCCTGACTGCAGAAGCTATGTTCACATTCTCTCTGCCTGAGACAAATTCTCTTTACCTTTTGATATGACAAATATCCACTTGTCTTTCTGGGCCCACCTGAAGTGTCATTTCCAGAGGAGACTCCCCTTCACTCCCAGGCTGGGTTACATTCCCTCATCATTCCTTTTTATGACACCATATGCTTTTCCATATAACGTTTCCCATAATTAGTTTTTTTTTTTCGTTTTGGTGCTGGGGATTGAAGCCAAGACCTCATGCAGGCTAAGCATACATTCTGTTACTAAGCTACACCTCCGGTCTTAGTTGTGCGGTTGTTATTTAAAGTCTAGCCTCCTCTCTAGACTAAAAGCTCTCTGAGGACAAGAGCGTGTTTGCCTTGCCTTGTCCTATGAACATTCCTGCCATGTACCAGACATTCGCTAAATATTTACTGAATCAGTGGTTGGGCTGCGATTACTAATGTTAACAATGTTCACCATCCTCTCTCTTTAACTTTCATGAAGTCAGAGTAACTTGATTCACATATAGGATGTCTTCCTTGTTGCCTTTACCTTTTTCTTTGCTCTTGTTTATACCGAATGTTTGTAGTTCTTGACCTAAAGTAATCTCCTTATACCTTGTCTTCCTCTTTTATTCTTTGGAAGAATGAGCTGAAATTAGCCCAGGAACTCTAGTGAGTTTCACTTTCAAATAGGGAAATTCTTACCCTGCAATTGTCTTTCTACACGCTTCTACTCACATAGCTGACTAGCATGCTCTGTAAGAAAGAAACTTCCTCTGATGGTGTGGTGAACATTCCCGCAAAATGTGCATTTCCTTGAGATGTCTGGTCAGGGAAGGTCCTGATGATAAAAAGTTCTGTCAGCCACATGCGGGTCCATGCTTTCCTGAAGTGGTCTGACTTCTTGGTACAGATAGACACACAAAGGAAGAGTGGGTCAAAGAAAAAAAGCCCCTAAAACTAAGTTCTAATAATGAGCAATATCAAGAATGACAGAAACCTGAAAGAGAAACCCATGGACAAACCAGCATGCTGATATAGAAAATGACAAAAGATACTATGAAAAAACATAAACTAACTTTCATAGATCAACTAGGCTGTACTTGTTGGCTATGCTTATTTAAGAATATAGTCATGCAACTTGTTTTGTTCTTTAACTCAGTTCAGTACATTCGTGATCACATGTTGATAGCTACTCTGTAAACCTAATATGCCTAAGGAGATGAAAGAACCCACAACTCCCTTCAGAAAAATAATCATAGGGTAGGGGCTACAGACTTATATCTGACTACAATACTAGGATAGAAGAGTGTGCTATGCATAAGAGCTATAAACAAAATGTAATAGTATCTCAGAAGAGTGCATGAAAATCATAACTAAGAAGAATTAGTGATGTTCCTCATGGTGGATTTTGCATTTAACCAGGCTAAAAAATGGGGGCTTAAGGATGGGGATGTAGCTCGTGAGAAAGTGCTTAGGCAGCATATGCATCGGCCTGGGTTCAATCCCTAGCACTGAAAAATAAAATAAAAGATGGCTTCAGCAGTCAGGCCACTATCCTGTTGTGGAGAAATGGAGGCTGTGGGAAATGTAGGGGAGGAGGGTGTTCTAGACCAGACAGGCTTGACCGAAGCCATAGGTGAGTACATTTGAGAACAGGGGAGTTGACCCTAGAGGGTGGAGCTGGAGTCATAGAAATTAGAGAAATATTTGACACCAAAGTTATAGAGGGCTTTCAATTCCATATTAAAGTAGGTGGACTGGATTCAAATAGGTTGGGGCATTTTGAAAGTTTATGGAATTCAAAATGGTTCTACTTCAAAACCCATGATCTCTATGGACATTCATTTTATTTCCAGTTTATTTTTCTAGGTTCATTTTATGGAACAGTTTTGGTATATGTTTGTCCTTTGTTTTTCTTCCTATTTCTGTCTTTCTGGTACTTAGCACACAGTCTAGCACATTCAGACATTCAGTAAATTTGTGAGTGTTGTTCCAGTCCTTTCAGGCCTTGTTTATATACATATCAAATATTTCTACCACCTGCATCAACTGAATTCCACATAAGTGACCAGTCTGGACCATTGAGGCCAGACTATCTTTCCCCCTAGCTTGTATTCTAACCCATCTACAGAATAAAATGAGACTCCAGTTTGTCTTGCTTTTGTGGATAAAACCAAAATGAATTTAGGTTCTTTCTGGATTTTCTTTTGGATTGCCGATACTCTGCTTGGTAAGAAGACAGCCGAACTAGATAGCTGGAAACTAGAAAGCAGAAGTTTTCCACCATGAGCAGCTCTTCAGCTCCTTTCCATTTTCCTGATCGTGGCTTTAGCCCTACGCTTCAAGGTGCCTGACTTAGCTTTCACATTTTTCAGGCTTTTACGCACCAGTCTTTGGAAATAATTGACATGTTAACTTTGATTCTTCAAAGAAGAAAAGCTTTCACTACTGCAGGGTCACATATGCCTCAGTGGCCTGACTCTTTATATACAGAACAGGCTTGGTTGCCTTTGCGGAAAATTAAATAACTCATCCTTTTTATGTAAGTGCCAAACATCAGAAGGGCCAACTACCTACTGGGTAGCATTCAAAGACCTGCTTAAAAAATCAAGAGAGGAATGAAAGCCAAGGTTTCTGCAAAGCAAATGGTTGCAAGAAACTTCTGGTAGTCATGGAGTAAAATCCCATTTGCATTGTTTCACTCTGTGCTTTTTAGATACATTGGGCTGAGTTTTCTTATTGCTTGTCCTATTTTCAGGAGTAAGCTGGATATTTTTATGTTTTTGGAAATTAAATTAATTTGGGTCTTTCTAAGGAAATGTGCAGTGAAAATGTACGATGATGCTGGTGTCAGGGAAGGGAGATGACATTCCGGAGGGAAGGAGTGATATGACCCATGTGTGGTTGAGTCTGTGGTATGTTTTTCACAGAGCTGGGCTGTGCTGCAGGAGCCTGCTGGATTAGTCTAGCTTATGTCACCCATTAAAATCTCTACCTTTTTTTTCTACCTTCTATAAAGCCTTCTCTGTTTCCCATTGGTTCTGGGCAAAGTTGGGAGCTGGCTTGGACCTGACTCCTCTATGGCTTTGCTGTCTCTCTTGTGCTAAAGCGCCAAGTCTTTGCCACCGACATCTGTCTGTGCCTGTCAAAAGCCAACCCTCTCTTGCTGTTTTCTCTTCTTTACTGTCCTCTTCCCCTAACAGCAACCAAGGACATATTTGGTGACATCTAATCTAGTCTTTTATTCATGTGAGATGAAAGTGTTTCCAGTAATAATCAAAACAGACAAAAAGTATTAAAAACAGATTAATCTGGTGGGGGAGGGGGCAAAACTGAGGCTAAGAGTTCAAGGCATTGCCATCTCCACCTCTGGGTTTCCAATTTCTGCCGTGCTAGGTCCTCTGTATCCCTGTGCCTGGCCAACCCTCTGTCCCCTGGATAGTCCTGCGGAAGGGGACCCTCTGTTGGGTAGCTTTTGTTTCAGGTGACCTTATTCCTCCTAACGTAGTTGATTGAACTAAGACAGGATGTGGATGTCAAAGACAGAGGCTGTAGGCTGGCCAGTGTCCTGTGATCTGGCCTGGCACAAAGAGATGAATTGGGTCAACTACATTCTTTCTCTTGGGAGATTTCAACAGGGGTGCTCTCAAGAATTTCTAGTGGGAGATGAGCTGAAAGATTATTAGATTAAGATAAACTTAAGATGTTGTCAATGAGTCACGTTTATGGGGAAGCATGTTAAAAATGCTTTCTGCAGCAAGTAATGAAAAATTGAACTGGCAATGTCTTAACCATAAGGACACTTGGAATTTACTGAAAATGAATTCCAGTTACACTATTGGTTCTGCAGCTCAACTATGTCATGAAAGATCTGGGAGCCTTTTCCTCTTCTCCTTTGCCTTGTTGCCTGAGGTTGCTGCAATTCCTGGTGTTCCATGGTACAACCTAAAGTAAATAGGGGAAGAAAGGAGTCAGAACCCAAACAAATAAGCAAACTATTTCCTTGAATTCTCATGATACATGGTTTTTTCTACCAAGGAAGAAAATCTTCCTCTAATCCCCTGGCAAACATCCCCTTGTGTCTTTACAAGAACTGGGTCATATACACTGGTGAAAAAAGGTTGGGATTGACCTATTGCATTAGATTTCGTGTGTTTCATGTCATGGGGTTGGGTTCATGACTTCCCATAAGAAATTGGGAGGTTGTTAGTAAGAAGAAGGGAGAAGGGCTGTTCGGTAGACAAACAGCTGTCAGGGGGTAAGTTCTTTGGAAACAGATTCTAAGATAGAATTGGGGGTATAAGATAAAGTTTATTAAGAGCAAAATGTGTGAGTTTCCAAGTAGATATCATGACTAGATGGAATGTGGTGTCCTAGAAGTGATCCTAAAACAGGAAAAGGACATTAGGTAACCACCAAGGAAATCGCAGTAAAATATCATTTGGTAGCGATGTGTTGGTATTGGTTCATTAATTTAACAAACTTACCACAGCAGTGTAAGATGCTAGTAATAGGGGAAAGTGGGTGCAGAGTATATATAAACTGTGTAATATCTTTTCAGTTTTTCTGTAGATCAGAAACCATTCTAAAAAGAAAAGTCTACTACAAACAAATAAAAATCTGTCAAAAGGAAAGGGGTAACAACAGGACCAGGCAGAATAAAAAGGTAAATGACAGTGCATGTCCAATGAGACCTCAGTCAGTCTGCAGATACTCTGGAGAGTACTGTCTATCTGTATTTCTCTGTGGAACCAGACTCTCTGGGTCTTTGTCCCACTGCCTTGCTCAAAATTATACGCAGACTGTATCAGGGAGGGACAAAGTAATTCTTTTTAGTTGAGGTTGATCATAAAGAAGCTGACTTTTGGGGGCTCTTCTTGCAGCTGGACAGCAAATCCTTCCACGGGAGGGATCTGATGCATGCAGACACCAGGCTGTCTGCTTCAGTGACTCTCTGTGGTAGACATGGAGATGTGCCACAGATACATCTTCAGATGGGGCTTATTATTGCCTCAGCCGCTGGCCCTTGGAAGAGCAAAGATAAAAGAGACCCTGCTGATGATGCCTGGGGACTCTACCAACCAACGCAGAATCTCACAGTCACGGGGCATCTGTGATCATGGAGATGATGCAACCATTTCCAGGAACTATAGTTCTCAAGGTATTTATGAATTGCTTTTGTTACAGAATTGCGTGTACAATTTGGTTGTCTGAAACCATAAATATATTTTTTTATGACAACAGCAATAGATTTCCCAGTGAATCCACAAAAGACCACAGTGTACCTAAAGGATAGTATGGTTTCAATTTTACCAGTTGGTACTTAAAAACTGTTTCTTCATGAGACATATTCTAGATTCTAGGAAAGGACCCATTTCCCACTATAGATCATCTCAGATGGGTTCACCTAG